>WSXT02245355.1:0-47471 GCA_011762715.2 Neuroterus valhalla | reverse complement strand
AGTAGTCGACATTTCGCTTTTGAGTTTTACAAGCTCTATATAAAACTGTGGGGAGGTACAAAGGCCGAGCGCGTAGCACGAGGAAAATTCATAACCGAGCGCGGAGCGCGAGATGAGATCACCATCGAGCGCGAAGCGTGAGATCCGAAAGACGCGCGCCCTAGGCGCGCTCAAACTTGCGAGCGAAGCGAGCTGCGCGCGGAGCGCCCGACGAGAATGTGCCCGCGAAGCGGGCAGATTTTTTATACATATTTTTCAGTATCATTCTCTCTTTTACTCATTGGCTGAAATTGAAAATTTCGCAGTTCAATTAATGTGATTTGCTTTTAGACATATCAACACTGATTCTTCCTCGAACTTCGAATGAGTAAATGAAGTATTGAAAACTCTTGCGAAATTAGTTTATTAAAAGTTCCTTCTTTTATTGATTTGTGATGTCAATAGTCCCATTGTGCGTTCAACAAGAGTTTCATTCAAAAAATTCCTCGACAGCAGAGTGCGATATTAATACTCGTATATATGGTTATTTATAATTCAAAATTTTTGCTTAAAAGAAGATTCTGGTCATCCGTGTCTTATTACATTCTCAGCAGAGCAGGTATTAGATTTGTGTAAAATTTCGCCCCCCCCCCCTCCACCCCCCGTTTTCATCAAATGGCCACGTTTCGAGATCCCCTGACCTCGAAAAACTGGTTTTTACGGATGCGTCTGTCTGTATGTTTATCTTTTAGCTAGTTTTATTGGCCAGCTATTTTGGATGAAAATTCAAAAAGTTAGAGCATTTTTTAAAATTTTGAGACTCTTTTTTTTCAAGACTCAAAAATAATAAGCACAGCTTTTTGTAGTAAGTAATAAGTGGAATAATTTATCTCTTTGATTCTTTTTATGAAAACAGAATTGTCAGAGTTATGGCATTTTCTAAATTCGAAAATATACCTACAAAAAAGTGAGAGTGTTAAGCCAAAACAACAAAAGAAAGATTCATCTTTTGATCAAACTATGCAAGGTACGGGGAGATACAAATGAACAAAAATCGTGCACTGAATGAAGATGGACAATTTGGTAAGATTAACTTTTTGATAAGACAAGTATTTTTCACTTCATCTATGAAAAACCCTATAGGAAATGAAAAAAAAGGAACTTTTGGACAATTGACACAAGCTTAGGAAGAAACAAATAGATACAAGTTCTTGACAAGGATAATATCTTTGAAAGTGTTCTCAACTTCTATAACAGGATATGTATTTTTCATTTCAATCAGGAAAAAAAAATGTAAAAATGAAATAATCAAATTTTTGAAAACATGATGAAGGCTGAGGCATAAGATTAATTGAGAAAAGTTGGTCACCTGAATATTAATAATGAATTTGTTTTCATTTTTCCGAGTGGAGTAATAGAAAAGTAAAAAATTAAACAATGAAATTTCTAGAAAACATACACAACATATGAGAAAGAAAGGCAACAAAACTTCTCTACCCTTTCGCAAAAATGTTGATGGAGTGCGCAGCACGAGACACGAGATGAGAATGTATTCGTTAAAGCCGAGGAAGCTTTAACAAGAGAGAATTCACAATCATGAAATGAAAGCAGTCGACATTTCGCTGTTGAGTTTCAAAAGCTCTGTGTACAAATGTAGGGAAGTGCAAAGACCGACCGCGGAGCGGAAGGTTAGATAAGCATCGAGTGCGAAGCGCGAGATCCGCCAAATGCGCGCCCTAGGCGCGCTCAAACTTATGAGCCGCGCAAACAGAGCGCGATGAGAATGTGCCCGCGTAGCGGGCAGATTTCATTTTTTTATTCTTCAGAGAATTGAATCTCACAGTAAAAACAATGCGTTCCTTCCAGATTTTTTACAGAGTGAAGTATAGAGGTTGAACTAATGAAAACAAAAAAAAATTCTTCGGTTTTTATTATATTAGTTTACAAAATAGTGGCCTCAAAAGGTCCTCCTTTAGAGCATTCGCCCAAATTTTTGGGGAACTGTTTACTCGAATTCAAAGAATGAAAGAGATGTATTATCTATATAGTTTTGGCTGTCGTTCGAACTACAACCAGAATTTTTTGTTAAAAAAACTCAAAATGGCGTATTTTTAAATTTTTCGACTTCTTTTTCGCAATTGAAATTGTTCATACCTTTGTTTCATTGCAATCTTTGTTCATGATAGTAGTTAGAAAGATAGAGACACACTTGAATAACGAGCTCTTAAAATTTCAATTCAATAGGTCTATTAGTTTCCGAAGAAACTTGTCGAAGGTGCCAAAAAATGTAGTCTCGAGGGTTTGAGCACTGCAGGTGCTTCAGCCTCTTTTATCCTTGTTCTCGACCTTGTAGACCTTTTGAATTGATTCTACCCTATTTCTAGAAGTATTTACTACCTAGATATGGTTAAAAAAATTTCAATTTTTTGAAAAATTATGACCAGAATCTCCCCTCAAATTTATTGGGTCGAGCTTGCAATAATTTTTGGATAAAATCACTGTGGAAAAATATACATATTTTCATATTTGACATATAATCGTAGTACTATGTCGTGGAAACATAACAGGGTAGCTAAGACTCCAACCTATATGCTTTTCAGAGTTAAATGTTTTTCCTTCAGTTATTTACAAAGTCATTTGTTAGAAAATCGTCTTCATATCATAGAAAATCACTTGAAAGTTGAAGTAAATTTGACCCTCCTAGAAATATGAGTCGAATATTACAGCTATGAAATGACGATATGAGTGAGATATCACACTGAAACAAGGAGGTTGAAATATAACAAATGAATATGCCTCGGGGCACCAGGAGTTTCTAACGCAGCACTGGTCGTTTCTCACAAGCGGTGAAATTTTCTCTGTAAGTATATAGGAGTTTTTTCGATTCATATACTCAGCGTGCGTTATTATGTTCAAAATGGGCAAACATACTTCATCTTTGTATTATGATAATTGTTAAATGTTGAATATTAATCATAATCATGATTGTCACATAACACTATCATTTTCGAGTTTTCGTGATATATGAAATGAAGGAACCATGAATCATATTTCTTGTTTGAATTTCTCATCGGAATTGTAAAATATTGAGCAATAGAGAACTCAAACCCATCATAAAAAACATCATATCAGCAATACTACTATTAACATTTTTTGTTATGAAAACGAAAACATTTTCGGGAGTAACCGCGATAGTGGCTGAAAACTTACTGAACTCTTGATCCTTGAAATTGATGCATGAAATACAGCTTCGAGATTTTTCGACATAATTTGTAGCATTCATATTATGTTTCAAATTTTGTATGGACTACTGCAGTAGAGAATGTATAAAATTCTCATTTAAAAGCCGGATTTTTCTAGAATCTCAAATATCATCTTAACAGAAGGAAGGTGGGCTCATATGACGTTGAACATTGAAGAAAAGTCAGGACGTAACATTTTTGGGCCAAAAATCACGTTAATTTAGTTTTCATTCAGATTAAAAATGCATGAAGTCAAGAGTAGCCAGTTGGTCGTGAGGGCCAAGGCATGCGCTTTAGACCCACGCCGGCTGGTTGTGGGCTCGATTCCCGCCTTGCACTCTGGAACAGCTTCGGCGACCCACGCGGTGAATACTTGCCCAGCAAGGGAGTGTTCGTCCCCGGAAAGTCGTAGTGCCGGTACCTCTTGAGAAAGAGGGGACTCTAAGTACTTGGGGCTAGGATTCTTGGTGGTTCGGAACCCGCCTTAAGCTGTAGGTCCCCCTTACTTACTACTAAGGTAGTAGTAGGGTGTGTAAAACAATAGTGGAGAGGTTCTAGGAAAATTTAAACCCTCAGGGTTGTAGTAATCGATAGGATAAAACGATGATCAGCAATTCGGATACACAGTTATTCTTAGAAATGTTTTTTATCTGATTACGAGAAACTGAGATTAACTGTATGTGTATGTTATATTTGATAAGGAAAAGCACCAGCATGTCAATAAGTTACTGGTAAATCTGATCCTACACCACATCATTAATCAGTTTTCCTTCAATTCGTTAAGATGAGGATTGCTCATATTCTCGTCTTATTGTTGGCGGCGATTCTCATACCTTTTGGTGAGCAGAATTACATTTATACTTATACCTTGTAATATTCTCCTGAATGCATACGCAAGTCAACATTTTTGCGTTTCGATTTTCATAGTTTTGTAATCAATACACTAAAAATGCAGTGTGCAGACTTGTAAGGTACTTGTATCAAAAGTCGTGCATCGTCCTGAATTGGAGCTTTCCAATTACTGGATCTTCCCAAAATCGCTCAAGCGTCTGAGTCTGTGATAATAGTAGGCTCCATTACAGGGTTCTTTCTTGATATTTTCTTTTCTAGTTTGAAGCACGCAGCATCTAAATTCGTTTTTAGTACTTGGATGAGTAACTGCTAGGAAATTCTGCGTGCTGTTTGCATGTTGGCGGTAGATTAGTGTCCTCCCGTGTATTCAACCAGGATTCAGTTGACTTAGAATCACAACGGAAATTTGCCCATTGCGTGCCTTCGTTTGAATCAGGTACTGGACATCTTTGCACAGAGCTGAAATAGTACACTCCCAACTTCGACGTCAAAAACAAGACGTTCACATATGGTATCCTCTTAGCGCGCACTCATAACATGAAACGATCTGATGTCTAATTAGACACGTCTACAAGCACAGATGAGACAGTGTCAATCATGCAGCTGTACGCTAAAATTTCAACGTGTACCAGCAAATAGGGTGCGCCTGCAAGAGAGGATTTGCAAGATTTTTCTAAAAATCTATTTATAACATTGATGTGGGAGATTTCTATTGAATTGAAAAACTTAGTCATTGTAGTGAATAAATGATGAGAATAGAAGTGATCTCTATTTCAAATACTATTGTTAAGATAGCAATCATATCAAAATTAAAGAAATTCAGAACTAGAATAATACCAAAATTCAATTTCTATTCAACGTCTAACATTCAAGTTGATACCTGCAACTCCTGGGAATCAAAATGCACTAGTAAGAATCCAACGACCGAACAAACACCTTCGAATGTCTCTACCTGAATTCCAAAAAACAACAAAGACAGGAAAGAGAAGGGGGATAGAAAAGAAATCAGCCCTCAGAACCCCTCCTTCCTCTCTTTTCATCTTCCTTCTTTTTCATCTCTACTGTTTTCAAATTTCAATAAAATGACATTCAAAATATCCACCATCGTCTCGTTGTACATTCAACACCCTCATCAGGGCGAGAAATCTCTCAGCAGGTCGAAACCCATTAGAAACATAGGATGCTTTCTCCCAGGGACCCCATCAGAGACTAAACAACTATTTCACTCAATATACGAACTACACCCCGAATACGTAATGATGTGTGAACCTTAGCAAAAATTAAAATAGTCAAAGGAAGTCAATAAATTGAGGGTCGATTCAAAAAGGGGAATAAAGTATTCATGGATTTTCACTTCTAAAGTTAATTGATTACACTCTTACAGCTCTTGTTTATTATATTACTATTATTTCTAGTATTATCGTCCAAAATTTATCTCGGGTCATTTCACCCGGTGTTTTATCATCAGCCACGCAAGTCAAAGACCTGATTCAGTAAAAATGTTAAAAATTTTAAAATAGAAGTCCGAAATTTGTTGCGCAGATATTTTGGCAGGCATAGTATGGAGTAATTGGTGTGATCAAAAAATTGTCTCGTAATGATGTTGTCATTTCACAGCGGAAGAGTTTGTTGAAAGCAACTTGCATCACCTCTGGATGCTTCTTCAGAGATAACGAGTACTCCACGAGGTCTTAGTCACCAACTTCTTGATAGTCGAGGGAATTCCTAACAATGCGACAGATGTTTGATAAAACAGCTTTTTGAGCTGCTGCTCGTACACAACTGACTCCTAGACGTTCAAGATGTTCAGTGGATCTTGCGTGTACATTGCCTGTAGCCGATATTGGGATAGGATGAATGGATACATGTTTCAGATCGCTCCATATCATCTTCACTTCATGCTGCAACTCACTTTACTTGTGGATCTTTGTCGTATAGGATACCTGCAGATTTTGGTTAAATGGGCAAACAATGCCGATGATAGAAACTCTTTCGCTACCTTCTTCATGAACCACGATACCTGATAGATAAGCTCGAATAGAATAATCCGTTTGGATAGTAACATCCCAATATAAGATGTTACCTTCATTTCCCAAAACACGAACGGGAATGCACTTGTGGAAAGACATCCATTCTGTGAGGAGTCCTAGGTTTAGGGTTAGTTGTTGATGTATGATGCCTCCTTTATCATTATGTATGTGCCGTTTTCTCTCTCTCTGAGCCATTACGCGGCAGCTATCAATAATGTGATCGATGGATTCGTTCGTATCTCCACACAATCAGCACTTGTCAACCACTCCTTGATGTAAAACATGCTTGCGATTTCTGGTGCCGAAAACCCTATCTAGGATCGCTACCACGACCCCTTTTGTTTCCATAAAAAAAGACAACCTTTTACAGCCAAATATTAGATGCCTCTTGATTTACTCCATATTGATCTAAGGTACTGAGGTGTTCGCCATTGAGGCTTCCGCTTAGGACACATTCAAGAGCGTGTAATCGAGATCTGCTTCACCGATGGTATCGCATGAGGCACCATCTCATTTGTTGATAAATAGTCTCGTAACTGTGTAACTTGCGATTTACAAAGCTGCTTGTCATATAAAACGCCCCTACTCCTTATATATCGTGGCGAAATTATCCTTATATTCGCCGAATCACTGTAATGCATCCGGTGCTCAGTCATTTCCACGCGAACAGTTCTGTTTACCCTATCAAGGTCAGTGTTTGACAATTTTATTGGCCGTACGTTCAAAGGGGAATGGCATAGGTGTTGATAGCCCTGATTTTGTTGGAAGAGTTGAGAGAACGCTTAAGAACTAATCTGATTCTTGCAGTGAAAGCAGTCATCAGGCTCTTCTTAACTATCGTACGCTGTATACCCTTGGTCTCAAGAATACCCAGATATTATGTGTCTCACCCTCAACTTTTGCCTCTATACAGTCCTCATTTTCGTTCCCAAATTTTCCGGTTCCAATTATCCTCGATTGAAATGCACTGTTCTGCATTAATCTAGTCTGAACTCTATGCGGATGTCACTTGGAAACTGTCAAGTGATATTGATCACTTGTTGCAGTTTTTGTTTTGAACTAGCGTACAATTTGGGGTCACCCAGAGGATGGGCCAATATGTCCATGCTCAAAGTACTTGATTCTTGTTGCTAAATCATCATCGCACGACCTAGCAGGTTGATGATGCGTGGGCAGATCTTTCAAATTTTTCAAAATTTGAACCGATTGGTCATGTGATACCGAAGAGAACGCTTGCTTGTTATCAATGTAAGCTACGTGAGAGTTTCTCCGATGCACTTATAAATCGTGGTGAGGCAGGCGATTGGTTTGAATTCAGATGGATTTTGAGCGTCTGCTTTTTAAGACGACAAATACGTGGTTCCTTTGAGCACAAAGTTCGTCATTAGATCAGGATGTTCGATGATCTTCTGGAAACTTCTCGCCAATGCAGTGTGAATACTTGTAAGATACTTCTACAATAAGTTGTGCACCATGTCCTGACCTGGAGCTTTTCGATTACTGGATTTTTCCAAAAATTCTGAAATTTTGCTGCTTTCTGGCACTACTCTTAATGTATCGACGCAGTCTGGCAGTAAAAACACGATGTCTCCGACGATGAAAATCTATCATCTCATCTGATGTTGTTGGTGTCAATGTCTTGATGTTCCGAGGGTAGATGATATCATGTACATGGAGCTTTGTGGTTCAATCTCCTTTCTTATATTTGATCAGTCGACCAAATTTGCTCCATACTTTTCTAACATCCATGTCGAACTCGGTTTTCGATGAGGGAACTTGCTTCCGCCTGGGGGAAAGACTGCATCTGTAGGCCTAGTTCCACGGCCTAATGTTCTTAAGTCTACCTTATTGTTGAGGGGCTCTTCCAGTGCATGCAGATAATTCGTGATGCACACTTTTGGCTAAGAACGCCTTCTCGTTGGTTCTACATTTCGGAACTCCAGAAAACCTCTACCAAAATTCATCTCGAGGTGCTGCAGTTTCTCAGAGATTCCGCTGTTTGAATCAACGTTACCTTTGATGCCTGGATGTAGTTCTAGTAGACGCGGCCCTTGTTCTTCATGATCCCTAGCACCTATGCCCTCATCTCCGATTATTTCTCCATTCTCCATATCTTTTATAGGGATCTCATCATTAGGATGCTGTTGACCTACCTCCATTTCGATTGCAGCTATTTTAACATCTGAGAGAAATCTGTTAACAGATATAAAGCGTTTCTGGTCGACTAGATCCTGTCCCTTCATCCTTGTGGTTTGGTGCGGGTACTCAAGTGAGAAAAGACAATGATGTTCTCTTCTTACGCTCTGCCCACTACTATGTGCCACAAAATAGAGGCACATCACATCTCTGTTCATATGGTGTGTCCATTTCAATCGTCTCCTTGGTCGCTGAATCTCCTCTAAAGCCTCTGGTTGGATCGGACCGTCTACTTCTGGAAGATGTTGTGTTACTGTAGCATCTAGAGGTTGTGCAGGAATATCAATACCATGAATGCGTTGTATTGCCTAATAATTCTCGGCTTGACCTTGCACAGCTTCATTCAACTAATGTTCATTGTTGGCGTTTCCTTCCACTGCGTCCACCTCTCACTCAATCTCTATTGCTCGGTCTTTTGAGATAAGAAAATTATTGAGGATGTCCTTGACTTTCAAAATGAGATCCTTTACTGAAACTCCTTGTATATGGGGATTCTTCTCCGCGGAATTTGTCCTCAAATAGTAGCCCTTTTCACGCTTGGTCTCAAATTTCGCGATGTGATAATAGAGACGCATCAATTCTTCCATCATCTTTGTTGTACACATACTGCTCTCTCACGGTATTCCTGACGAGGTGATTTGCTGCAAATAGCTTGAGCTAGCCAAATTGTCCTCAACAGGCACATTCGATGTTCCACTGTTTCCCGCATTCCGCAGATGTCCTTGCTGGCCAGATTGTTGATGGGTGAGATCTGCCTGACCATCACGCAGCTCACCATGACCACCATCCCGCATGCTCTAACCCTTCACGGTGGCTTCAGGGGCGCCCCGACGATCCTCGAAAAGCGACCAGCGTTTCAATATATTCATGAAACTCTCCATCATGATTAGGTTTTTTGGTGTTCCTCTTAGTCCCTTTCCTCCTCTTTTGCGAAAACACCTTCGTTACTATAATTATTATTTCACAGCTCAACAAAAATTTTTTTTTTGCGTCACCCGGGATATCTTTGCAAATTTGTATGTTTCCAAGTGTCTGAATTACGAATATATTCATGAAAGTACTGGATATGCTCTTGTTTTCATGATTTTGACATATCTTATATTTTGAACAATTTTTGGTAATAAAATCTATTTTCCCAGTTATGATTAGGCTCCCACCATACTTCCACCATTACATATTAAGTAAGGAATAATGAAACAGTTTTTAAAAGCGTTGGACAATGAAAGAGATTGTTTCAATTACATTTGTAGGGTATTTCCGGAGCTCAGTATGGAAAAGTTGAGAGGTGGAATATTTGGTGGTCCTCAAATACGGCAATTGATGAAAGATAAAGATTTTGTTAAAGTTATGACTGTTCCGGAAAGTAAAGCTTGGAATTGTTTTGTGTTGGTAGTCGGGAATTTCCTTGGTTAGCATAAAGCACCAAATTATGAAGAAATTGTACAAAATATGCGGAAAAACTTTCAGACTCTAAGAGTGAATATGAGAATCAAGTTACACTATCTCCACAATCATCTGGATGATTTTCCGGATAATTTTAGAAATTATAGTAAAGAACAGGGAGAGCAATTCCATCAGGATCTAAAAGTGATGGAGAAAAGGTATCAGGGTTGATGAGATCGTCACATGATTGCAGATTACTGCTGGTCTTTAAAAGAGATTGTCCCCTGAAAAATTATAAAAGGAAAGCTTCTTAAAGGCGTTTTGTGGGAATATAACATATGTTTTCGACATTTTCCTCTCTATTTAGTTCGATGTATCATAATTTTTCAAAACAAGAATGACATCATCAATATATCTATTATTTTCTTCCTTGTTTTCCGATTTTCGGTATGTGAAATAAAAATAAAGATTCAAAAGAAAACGAGAGCAAATCTACAAAATCATTGAAAGTTTCATGCATCGTAAGCATAAATATATGCAAAATCAATCTTATATCTTGGGCAAAAAAAACACTGTAGACCAGTATCCACTGTGTACCTGCAGTGATTCTTATTATCATTATTATTATTATTATTATGATTATTATTATTATAACATGAAACCAAATTCCTCCCGGGTAAGCGCAACTTGTGTACGCTTCATCATTGTAAAAGAATTATTATTGGTCAGGTTGTACACTGAGGAGGTCACCAGTCTCCTGCAGGAATCTGTTATATGTATATATACACATATACTCTCTCTTCAATACCTCTGGAACCTGATCGCAGGAACTTCGACACAGCCACCTGGCGCATTTAAATTTGCAGATGAAGGAACAATGTAACAAGGGTTTATGCTAAATATGAATACAAAACATAATTCTCTATAGGATTACCTCAAGCTTAAACGTGAACGGCTGGAACGAAAATAGGATAGCACTCAAAGGAGCTGCTTCTTAAAAACTTCTCTGTAGTACCAGTCGACCTTCTAGAGTATAACGCTTTCGCACACAGGACTCTACAAGGGAGCGTTCTATCTAAAGTCAGAGACGTCTATTCTGCAGTGACTAGTTTTGGCATGCATCGTGCTCCTATTAAAGGAAGGCGACTTGTCAATTCCAAGAAACTACAGGCTGGTAGCTTATCCGAAAACATCATAAACATCACCGAAAGATCTTTACACCTATCATGAATGACAGGATTGTTCGGCTTATTCGACCTGTATGAAGATGAATCTACGGAAAACGTGGCTCAAAGAGAAGTGCAGCAGACTGTCGGCAAAATCTGCTGATCATTAGGTGTGTCTGCAAAGACACTCAAGTCTATGATTGCAATATGTCCATAGCCTAGATATATTACTAGAAAGCTTTCGACTCATCCTCCCATAGCCTTATCACCTGTTTATTGGAAATCTTGACAGTTTTCCTTTACATGTAAAATGCACAAAGAGTACCTCCCTCTTCTGGTAAACCACATTGATTATCTTACCTGGGAAATATTGTGGGACAGATAGAATCGTCAACACATGGAGAGGCGTTTTACTGGGTAGAACCATCTCTTTTGGAATACATTTCTTCCACTATCTCTCGCATAACGGAATTCTTTTAAATACCTCTAAAGCAAGCCTAATTATACTGAGAAAAAAGTCTCTCATCTATCTTATATATATGAAGTTCTGCCAAATTTCAGAAATTTCCATTCAGAAAATAGCAAAATATCAACGGCAATTCATATTCTTTCGAAATCTTCACAATTAACTATTCTAATGACGATAGAATACGGCGGTTCTTTTTCATTAAGAAGAGTCTTGCTTATTTTGATAAGCTGCAATCATCTAAAACGAAACGCTTCTCCTTTTGATACTGCCTTCCAAACATATAAAACCATCCTCTTGTCTTGTTACAGAAGTATCATCAGCTGTGCAGGGCAAAACAAGGGACTTTCTAGCACGTTTTGGAATGACTAATCAGCATAGGGATAATCAGGGTAGCCTTTGTTCACCAAAAAACAGTAACAACTTCAAATGACGCTGGCAACTTTCTGCATTGTTTCCATTCGGAATCCCAACATACCGGGAAACAGAGGATTCTATGTTCCTTATAAAAAGATGTATTCAACTGTTACTTGTTGCGTAGTCGATGTTTTCTTGAAGGGAGAGTAACCTTGAAGAAAATGCGGTGTCTGAAGGAATATATAATGTTTTTTGCAACAGAAAAATGTTTGCTGCAAAATATTTTTCTTGAAACAATGTCTCAATGTTCCGAGGGTAGATAATATTATGTCTTCATTTGAGAGAGTTTTCATTTCTACCAAAAAACAACCCTTTGAGTCGAACTGATCTTTCCCTGGTGAAGCAGTTTTACTATACATCTAATAGTGACCTAATCTATAATTTTCTTTGTTCCGGAACTTCTTATTTATCTGAAAGACTTCATTCTCCAGTCAGGTCACCTTCTCCTAACGGAATTCATAATCATGCGAAGTCCAGATCTCCCAACAGGAATCATTGTTCACGTATACTTGGATTCCCATTCGAACAAATCGAATTTATTCGTCTTATTCTCCGCACTAGTCTACAAAAACGATTCCAAATTCGGAGATTCACTTTTCCCACTAATAGATCACTCCAAATGCGACAAGAAAAAGACGCCCTGGGCCAGTGCCTTTCGGAGAGCAAACTGTTCTCATAACATCGACTCGAGACGTTATTGCAATAGTAGAAAGTTCATATCTTCGTGGAATATATACAAATCGATTCGATACAGAGAAACGGATAAAGATAAAAATGGACACTGGCGAAATAACAGATATGACCCCAGAAGAAATAAAGGAGTCTCCATTAGGCAAGAATAACTCGATCTCGAAGAATTTAAGAATATTTAACGTATTAAATATTTCTCTTCGCCATTAGTTCAAATGTAGAAATTTCAACGACGAAATTTTTATTTTGAATACATTAAGATTCAAAAAAGAAGATAAAGAGCATATGAAATTACAATATTTAGAATCAAGTTTCTCTCAAGAAAACGGTAATTTCAGAAATGATGTATATTATAAATCAAAATACTAATGCATTAATAATAATGAAGATTTAATTTTTCTAAAGAGAACCATGAATACAGATAATTGCAAAATAAGGGGCAAAAAAATATTTTTGTCTTTTTTTACATGATTCGAATAGGCCTTCGTAACATGCAGGCCGTAACTCACAAAATGACGCAAGTAGTTTACCTTCGGATAGATTGAAAAATGAATATATCCACAGTTTGAATTAGAATCAAGCACGAAGCGTGCGTATTACAATGAGAATATGTGCTTCAGAGTCATAGAAACTTTGGGAGCTGTTATCTTCATCTATGTTCGAATACCTGCAAAATTTGTAGTATGAAGATAAATGAATACAATAGGATCTGTAAGGTATGTTTCGAGTACCTGGAATCAATCTGAGAACAAAGTGCGAGGAAAATACGCATCCTAGCGTGAATCAGGAGATCTGGCGGACGCGCGCCAAATGCGCGCTCAAACTTGCGAGTGCTTGTTTCTGTTCTAAACTGTTTCATTAAGTTCATCTTGACAATTTAAAGTTTCTGATAAGTTGTGTTTCTGTTAGGGGAAAAATATTCTTTCATGGATCCCAACGCTATCCTTATATAAATACCAACAGGTCATGAGCCTAAGGAATGTAGCATTTATTACGTGCGTGATACAGAAAGGTCCAATTTTTCTTTCACAAGGTTCCATTTTCTAAAAATCAGAAACAAGCTCAGTATGTCAAACATCTTCCCGTTCGAATTTGCTTTAGGGAGGGTTTACTCGAAGTTTTCGTATTTAACCATGCATAATCGGAAATCAAGGAAACAAAGACAAAAGGAATAGGTAAAATAACTACCTCAATTGATCATTCGAAGAATTTTACCAATCAAGAGGATACGTCGCGTGTCTCTGACTCGAGAGTGAATTTGTTATTATCCGCTGAAATAACAGATGAATAAAATCTTGTGATTTTCAGAGGCTTGAGGCCACCGTCATTATACTATCTTCACGAACACAACGAATGTGCGGATATGACGTTCGAAACATCATCAACTTTGGAATTAGAGGTACGGCATTGATGGCAGGGTCATTCAAAATAGGAAAGCTTGAAAATTTTTCTAAAGAATGAACAGGCTATTGAAATTGATTGTGATAGAAAGACTCATCTCCTTCCCCGGGAAGTCTTTTAACTTAGAAAGTGTTTCCATTCGGGAAGACGACGCAAAAAACTTCCCAAGGAATGTAAACGAAGGAATTTAGAATTCCGGACCTAATGTATATGTATGCATGTGCTCGTATGAGATGTCAATCGTGTAAAGAAACGCGGCATGTAGCTACATTCATTGACGAAAAAAAAATAGATCGTGCAAAGTTCAATAATAAAGAATTAAAAAAAAAGTTCTTTCAGAATTCAAAGACTACAAGGGCATTGTAAGTATTACGCATGAGGGAAAATAAAATAAATAGGAACAAATAACGGAAGATAATGAAAGATAATACTGTAATTGGAAACTCAGCAACTATCTAAGATGGAACAGCATGTGAAGAGAATAGACGTTCGGAAGGAGCTCGTATTTTGTGATACAAAATGGATCTTTTTGGTATTCCGGGGAATAAAGTCATCCTTTGTGGTTGGGAATAGAAGTTTTTCTTTGAAATTCAAGTTATTGGATGAAACCAAATTATTGAAATCTTAGTTAGTGAAAATTGCTTTATTTTCATAGAAGTTTGTATTTTGTGATATAAAATAGATCTTTTTGGTATTTCGGGAAATAAATTGATCATTTGTGGTCGGAAATAGGAGTTTTTCCTTGAAATTCAAGTTTATGGATGGAACCAAATTATTGAAATCTTGTTTAGTGAAAATTGATTGATTTTTATGGAAGTTTGTATTCAATAATTTCGCGGTTGTCTTTAGAAGGTTTCTTGTACACTCATGCGTTATTTTTCCAAATTTTTATGAAGTCCAATATTTTTTGTGTGAAAATTGACAATCTCAAGATTCAACTTGCTCTTGTCTGAGCAGTTTGTTTGTTCGAGCAGTTTATGAGAGGCTCTATCGGCTTCCTGCTTGGGACTGCATCATTAAACGAGGACAAATGTCTTATATTTGCCTTTTGAATTTCCCTAGAATTTGATTTCGTGAAAGAAATTCACCTTTTGCAACTTGAATTAGAAGTCTTTCCCTCTTAGGAGTTTTTCGCCATTTTTCAGGACAAAGGTTGTTTACCAAAATGATCAAACTGCAGTAGACTGGTGCCCTCCTCAGTATTACTTAACCAATAATAACCCGTTTCGTTCCGACTTCATTTGTTTCTACCCCTTTCCTTTTGTACCTTCCTTTACATGACTGATGTTTGGTGGTGACTGACGTTATGGATTGATATACAACTGTATAACGAAT
Organism: Neuroterus valhalla; assembly: GCA_011762715.2. Lineage (NCBI taxonomy): Eukaryota > Metazoa > Arthropoda > Insecta > Hymenoptera > Cynipidae > Neuroterus > Neuroterus valhalla. Next base: position 32,314 of record WSXT02245355.1, on the reverse strand, counting down.
AAGCCCTTTGTTTGGACATGACCTTGATTTTGGAATATTTTCTCGCTTTAAGTTAGTGCTTGGGTGGATAATTTACACAATGAATAATTCAAAATATAATGTAGCCTCGGGTGGAAGGACTGCCGCTTTCATCAACGGACCGCGTGCCCCCGGAAAAGTTTCAGGTGCTGAATGGAGACTAGGTGTGTGGAATGCCAAAGGTGTGAATGATCTGGAAGGAAAGGAGTTGCGAGATACAATGCGCGTGAGAAAACTAGATATTTTGTGCGTACCGGAAACAAAGAAAAAGGGATGTGAGGTTAATAAGGTGGAGAGCGGTCTCGAACTCTGGTCAGGAGTAGACAATGATTCACACGCTAGCCAAGGAATTGATCTTATTATGAATGAGAGAGCAAAAGAGCATGTCGAAATGTATAAGTGTGTATCTCCTACAATATTATGTGTGAGAATGAACATTGGAATCAGGAGACTGTTTATTGTAGCATGTTATGCTCCTGTTGATGGTGGCAGTAAAGAGGCAAAAGATAACTTCTTGGACTCACTAAATGATGCAATAGAAACATGCAATTCAGGCGAAAGAATAATATTACTCGGAGGCAGAAATGGTTGGGTTAGTGTGCAAAGCGATGGAACTGATAGAGTAGTCGGTCATTTCAGAGACCCAAAAACGAATAGAAATGGAGACTAATTGATCAGTTTGGGCCTAGAAAAGGGTTTGTTTTTTACAAACACCTTGTTTAGGCACAGAATGATACACATGTATACATGGTGCAGAGGCGGAAGCCATAGAATGATCGACTTTGTTGTAGCGGATGAAAGACTGAGAGGGCTTGTAGAAGATACAAGGGCTATGAGAGATTCTGAATGCGGATCGGATCACTATCTTATAGTTTCAAAAATAAACCTAAGTCAAAGATGGATGAGAAGAAAAATTATTAAAAAATCCAAACTGACGCGAGTTAGAATAGAAAATATGCAAAAATCAGAAGTACAAATAATATTACGTGAAAAGATAGATAAGTATTTAGAGCATTACAAGGATGATTGGAAAAAAGAGTGAGACAACAAAAATGTAGAGGGTGCTTGAATAATACTGCGGAATGGAAATTTGAGAAGTGTGTGGTACTGCGATCGTTTGATAGCAGGCATAGCGTTATGCAAGGATGCATTATGTCCTCTTGGATGCTTAATATATACATATACAAATGTCTGAGAATGTCACTCAATGACAAAGAAGGTGTTCATCTTGGGACAGTGGGATTTCGTGGCCTTGCGTTTGCAGATAACAAGATCGTTACGGCAGAATCAGCCGAAGATTTTCAGAGAATGTTGAGAAGACTAAATACCAGCATGAAGAGCATGGGTCTCAACATAATATCAATAGAACAATAATCATAGTGTCTGAATGTAAGGATACAAAAACGCATTGCAATATTACCCTAAATGGAGACAGGATAGAACAAGTTGATCATTTCGTGTATCTTGAAAGTTTCTTTACTTCTGACGGGAAGATAGATGCAGAGATTCCCAGACGCATAAATGAGGGTAGAGAGATAAACGGTAGTGTACGGGGTATCACTAAAAGTAAAACTATCACAAATAAAACTAAAATCGCGATATGTAATTCTGTGCTAGCACCAACTGTCCTATACGGTAGCGAGACCTGGACGTATCAAGGAAAGGACAAGAGTAAACTAAACGCGATTGAAAAGAGTGAGAGAAATTTGTTCAGATGGTTCGGTCACGTTGAGAGAATGGGTGACGAACGATTAACAAAGCAAGTGTATCTAAGTTGGGTGAATGGTAGCGTGCCCAGATGCAGACCATAGAAGGAATGGATAGAATGCGTGAATGAGACCCTAAAAAGGAGAAATAGAAAGAGCCGTAGAAACACAAGAGCCTGTATGAAAAGATGCATGGACGTGGAAGAAGCAAGAGATGTATGTCAGGATAGGGATGTTTGGAGAGCAATTGTATATAACCTACTTTTGCTGCGTATGGTTTTATTCAGGTTTTACCCCTCATGTTGCGGAAGTAGCCTCGCGTATAGTCATTTTGCTTAACAATTCAATTGAAGCCTCTGTTTACTAAAAACCCCGCATCTTCATTAGAAATGGAAGCAGCTTCTTTCTGTTCGCAAAAAACAGGCAATGAATTTTAAGACTGATCGAATACCTATCCCTACTTCCTTCTCATACACATCCCTTAATTAAAATTTCCCATGTCAATTCCACTTTCCGATCCTTCCACATCAATCCTCTATTTTCCAGTAGTACAGCGGGGCTGGAACCGAACGAATTACGCTTACCACGAAAGGGATTTGGCCTAATGGTTTGATAATAATAATAACTTCAATTTATAAATATGTTCGCTCCAAACGGCAAAGTTCCAAATGATTGGAGACAGGCAAATATCGTCCCTTTATACATGATAAGAGAGTGATGCAGGTGACTGTACTAGTTATAGAGCAATAAGTTTACTTTGTGACCTGGGTAAAATATTCACAGGAATACTGAATGATAAGACCATAGAAATAGCTAAAGGAAGGAGTAAAGAAGTCCAATATAGAAATACGCCAGGCAGATTATGTGTTTATCTGGTATTGTAACAGCTGACACTCTTATGGAGCCTAAATTGAACACCTGCTGTTAAATTCAGCATATTTCACTGTCGTCAATCTATTTCGATGCTTCTTCAGTGCTTCATGCTGCTTAAACAATTCCTCTGAGAGGCTACTGCAATTTCTCCATTCCAGCTATAATACGTGCAAACCTACATGCGTCAACTATATTCCACGCTCCCAATAAACACACATTCGCAAATGGCTTATACTGCTCTTGGGTTGAATCAAGGTTTGTTAAAAACGTAGAAATTCAGGGTCACTTAAACCATCTTATACCGAACAAAAAAATGAAAGCAAAATATGCGAGCGCGTCTTAGGGCCTTTGTCGGTGCCTGACGGAAGGAAAGAGTTTTTGCAAAGAATTTTGGCCCTTCATTTGGACCTCTTCATCAACAAACAAGATTCCACGAACCGCCTAATCAAAGGAAGATTATTGAGAGGTTCTAGCATATATGATAAACTTTATATAGAGAATGTGTTCAATCATATTTACTTCGGCTGTTTATCGGATCTCCCCTAATTCCTCCGTTTGTTTCTAGCTTATCATTGAGCTGCTATGATGGATAACTTTGCTGTTACAATTTCAATTTTTTGCCATGCGTTTAAGGCTCTGATAATCTTAAGTCTGATGGAAAGAATGCAAGATCCGCGATGTATATATTTTATGTTATGAAAATATATCTTCAGGAGTTTTTGTGGTAGTGATGAAAAATTTACTAGATTCTCGAACGTTGGTTCTGGAAGATAAAATTTATCCTTGTTATTCTCCGAATATATTCCGCTAAATTCATGTGAGCTTCCTAAAGATTAAACTAGTCGATTATAGTAGACTCTTCACGAATTCCTCTTGCAAACGTCTCATTTTTCCAATTCACTCATTTTAGCTTCCTTTGCATAAATGGCAATATCAGTTTCGGCGAATTTAACGACGAAATCGCTTTCCTCCCAAGTGGAAATGATGAAATGTAAATATCTCTGAAGGTGAGGTTTGTCGCCTATCGTTCACGAGATAATACAGTGATGGCTGCTTTTTATAAACAGTTAATTTCAGAGATATTTTTTTAATGATTAGAAGACTTTTGATTTATTGTATACCTATGTCTCTTTCATATAAGCAGACAAAACTCTGGCATATCCATGAGTTACATGCGTAATTGATTTTCTTTATTACAATACTATTCAGTTCTTCCGCTGATAATAAAAGATGTGGATTGTCCATTCTCAAGTCATATTCTTGACAGTTGTCATTTTTATCGGTAAATATATTGATTTAATATACCTATAATTTATGATAGGGTTCCTAGGGCTATACGCAAATTAAAATTTGTGTGGTTCTATGTGCCTCTAATCCCTATTCCTATTTTCGTCTGAAATTTATATGGATTTGTTTGGAACTTGTCTTCTACCCAAAAAGACGGCATGTCCAGTCCAAAAAACTAGAGGTTAATAACTTCTCTGAATGTGCTTTATAAGATTCAAATTATGTCAAAGCTCACGACCACTTCTAGAACAATGAAAATATTCAATGATGTGGAATATGTCGCGACTTTTGTTATTATTCTAACGTAATACATACCTAAACTTTCCTGGAACGAATGATTACATATCTCATATATTTCTTTACTTCATATAGCTGTATGAGATGTTTACAGCTATCATGAACGAGAAGATTGTTTCGATAATAAGATCTCTGTATGGAGTCATCTACAAAGAAGTGGATCAGAAATGGGAGCAGCAGACTATTCAGAAGACCGGCCAATTGGGATAAGCGTCTGCAAAGTGGCTGCGGTCTACGATTGCTTTCTGTCAATGACTCCGAATGATTACCATACAAATTATAATTTAACATCCCATTGACTCATTATCCACCCGTTGGAAAGCCTAGAGAATAGCTTGCAACTACTCAGGGGCATAGATAGATTGACACCCTTCTGGGAAATAAGCTTTAATATTCATGCCTGATTCGAAAAGCTCTTGTTTCTGAATAGAGCATTTTGAATATGTTCTTCAGATCATCGAGGGGTTTACACGAGAAATGAGTTTAGAATATGGATTGGAAAAGTTTGCGCAGGAGGGACTCACTTATCCCTAGACGTGCCTGAGAACCATTTTCAGGAAATAATATGCATGATTAGAGAGAAAAAGATTGATGAAATGAGTTCTACTGGAACAAACTGTCATTTTTCTGAATGGCAGTCCCTTTCGAAAGGGCTATTCAGTGTTTGTTCGGCTGATTATTTCTATTTTGCCGAAGATACACGAGTCAGCGAAGAAACTGTCAATCTTAACTAACTCATTCTTTTTTCTTCTGTCTTTCCTTATATGTGTCAGATGACACGCGTATTTTATCAACGATCTGCTGCTAGATTCGGAGTTGTTTTGACTTGCTTGATTTCTAATGGACTATTTCCCAAAATGCTTATCAGACGTTATGAAGTCAATTACACACTTAATGCAGTACGTGCTAGTACTAGCGTAGTCGATCTCCTTGTTCAGTTGAAGCAATCACTTTTTGGTCTTCTAATCGAAGGTCGTCTTTTCCCTCTGTTTTGAACAGCCAAAGCCTTATTTACGAAGCAGGTCATGGTCTAGAAGCCAGATTCCTCTTCCATCTTCTTTCGAAGAGCAGGATATATTTTATTCAGATATTGAGGCTTAGGAGAAAACTGTATTGTCATGTTTCTCCTAGTCCAGAAATCGCTATCGTCTTCTGAGGGATGCTTGTTTTCACAGTAAGTCCTAATGCTGCTCGATCTTCATCTTTTGCGCATCGTTTCCGCAGCAATTTAGAAGCGTTCCACTCTAGGTATTTTCAGTACGGCAGAGTGTACCACAATCGTCTCGCTGATTTATCATCATGCTTCTATCAAAAATATTTTTGGCAGCCCAAAGTGGGTCTGGTGCTGCCATGGCTGTTTCCACGAGAAGCTCAGGGAGGAGTTTTCCACCTATGCAGAGCTCTACATGCAAGAATGAGGCCTACCAATCCACGATATCAGCTGAAATTATAGAGACAACGTCTGTGCTCTTCATGAAATCAGCAATTAATTTTCTAACCTGTTTTCAAAAACTCTCTGAATTATTGTATTTTGGAAATTTTGTAAGATTGTGTTCGAACGTAAATTTTACTTAGTCCGTGCATTTACACCGAACTCCATCAAATTTTTCAGGATCCTAACATCTCCGATATTCGCGAAATGAATCAAGCCAACGGTAGGAAGTATTCAATTATTCCACGAATCTCCCTAACCTACCACTCTCAAGCTAATTAGATATAACATTTTCAGTAATAAAAAGATCTTCCGGTCATTTATATAGCCTTTGATTCCTATATTTGGAATGAAATGGAATCTTAAAAATACTTTTCTATTTATTCTCTACACAATGCCTAAATGACGAATTAATTTTCATTGTCTCATTACAGGACTATCATTAGGTGGGCAGCCTGAAACAAGAGACTTCCTTTCACGTTTTGGGATGACTGACGAACATGCAAATCATACAGGTAGACTTATTTTAGAAAAAAAATACACCTTATAATCATGTCAGGTTTAAAAAATGAGAAAAGATCATTTTCTCACACGTTTAGACTTCTAAAAATAAAAACTTGCTATTCTTGCAAACAACTCTTGAATTGTTTGTAAACTTAGCAAGCAGTTAAAACTTATACTTTCTTCTTTAAAATTGTTAATTACAAACACATTCACGATTCTTGATGTCACTGTCAACTTCTTCTAGCGTTTCTCTCTTAGATTCGGATATACCAGAAAAAATAAGATTATCTTTATTTTCCGAAACTTGTCTTGAAACAAATGCGTCTCTGGAACAAATGCTGATCTTCTCAATCTCAAATTTGAGCAGGAATTCCATTTCTGAGGAGAAAGATCCTACTGACTCAAGCAAACATTTTGCTAAGTGTTCCAGTTTTACTATTTATTTAATAGTGACCTGATTTGTATTGTTGTCTTTTCAGAAACTTCTGTTCTCTCTGAAGGACCTCGTTCTCTAGCAAGGTCTTCTTCTCCTGCTGTAAATCCTCGTCGTGTCAGATCCAGATCTCCTAACAGGAATTTTCCTCTACGTATACTTGGATATCCATTTGAACAAATGAGACTCATTCGCCTCGTTTCTCGTAAAAATCCACAAAAGCGATTCCAAATTCGAGTATACACTTTCCCGCCTGATGTACCGATTCAAGTGAGGCATGAAAACAGAATCCTTGGGCCCCTTCCGACCGGGGAGCAAACTGTTTTAACAACACCCACTGGTGATGTCGTCGCAATAGTAGAGAATTCATATCTTCGTGGAATGTATTTAATTAAATTTTACAAAGAAAAGCGGGTGAAAATAAACATGATCTCTGGCGATATTGAAGATATGACCCCAGAAGAAGTTTCGGAATCTCCCTTGAGTAGCAGTAGCCCAATTTCGAAAAATTTCAAAATATATAAAGTAAGTGAGATTCCTCGACGTCATCGGTATAATTGAGAAGAACGTATACAAAAACAAGTATTGTTTGTGATCCAGAGTAAGATCGAAATGTAACAAGTACGTCGTGATTTTATTAAAGAGTCACTTTATCATGTTTTTCAAGAATCAAATATTTCGTTGAAGCAAATATTGTCAGGTCTGACATTACACCTCATTACCTCATTACTACATTACCACATCACATCTTCAATCTTCTACTCCCACAAAAAACACCTTCATAAAGTCCTTCCCTTTCAACACTTTTTTGCGATTAGAGACCATGTCTGTTGATTTTATATTTGTTCATTTATTGAAGGAGATATGCTTTTTTCTTCTTTGAAGACTTTTTAGCAGAAGATTGTCTGTTAGAAAGCGATAACATGCAACTGGATCTTCATTTTTCTAAAACAAAATAATTTATTGGATGATAATTTTTTTCCTATCGAGACTCGTTTTGCCTTCACAGAATATTGATTGCATTGAGAAATGAATCTCTTGTTGTCTCCATCCAAAGAAGATATCCAAATCCTATAATTCGTGAATCTTTTAATCCTCTACCAATCAGCACAAAATCGATTTGCTTTTTCTGATTAAAATCATTTTCTCTCAACTTAGCAGCTCAATATTTCGTGAGGGAGTTTTTATTTCTTACTAAAGCTAGGAATTGTTCTTCACATCGTGATCTGAACTCGATTCTTTTCTAATGTTAGGTAGCAATGTGCCTATTGTACCTGTGATTCATAATTCCTCACCAAGGGAGCGTCAGATTTTATTGGTGGAACACGATAATTGGGAACAAAGGAAAGTTTGTCTTTCACATTTATTTCATCCGGCTGTGTTCAGATTCAGGCATTTCGAAATGATGACGATATATTTTGAGAAAAGTTATATTTCCTCAATATTACTTGATAATCATTCTTTTGTGAGGCTTGAGCTTGAGTGTTAAGGATAGCAAAACATATCTTTTGTATGAACTTTCTTATATTAGTATCAACGAGACTAGACGCAACCGTTGCTTCACCTGAGAAAGGATCGGAAGAAAAGCTAAAATATTTCCCAGTCAGGAGTCTTACGTTCCTGCATACCATTATGAGTTATGCAACCAGCATCAATGTCAGCAATAAATGAATGAGATTTGTGATTTACTAATAATTTTGTTTTTTCTACTGGAGACCACAAAATCTGTATGAGAATCTGGTTTTTTCTGTTTCTCCTCTTGACTTAACTTCACAGATTCATGACCTGTGGTATTCTGTGGCTTCCTTTTCAATTATCGATTGGAATAGCAATATTTCAAACTATAACATCTTAAGTCAAGGAATAAAAACGTTCCTTTGGTGATATCGATCTCGATATTTCTGCTGATAAGATATCTTTGAAAGTTACTGTCATAGTGAACTAGAATTTACTGGATTCTCGAGCCTTGGATCTGGTCGATGAGATCCGTCTTTGCAATGCTTTCATGATATTTCAAAAAATTTACATTAGCTCGATATTGTTTTTAAAGGACCATTGCAGTGGGCACTATATAATTTTTCCATATTAAATGTGGTTCCCCCTTGAACAAGGAACAATATATGGACAAAAAAAGAGCAAGAATAATTTATTTTTAAACATCGACCGATAATTGAGACGTAGCACTTTTGAAAAGAAATATGAGTTGGATAAAGTTATCAAAGATGATGAAATAGAACATAGGTACATCAGAAGAAGTTTAAGTATGCTCAGCTTTTTGTAAATAATGGTATTATTCTCAGCAAATGTAGCAACCTATTTTTTTCATTGGAATAATATAATGATAAAGGGGTGAGTCATTAGGAACACAATCAGTCTCAGAGGTATTTTTCATCTTATTGTGAAAACCAAACATTTATTGTATATATGTATATATGTTTCATATATTTCGTTGAATCTCTATTGTATTTATTAGTTGCACGAGCCATTTAATTGTACATCACAACAATAATTTGTTCTTCCTTTGATCAGGAAAAATGAGGATTCTCCACAACCTTGTGATATTTTTGGCAGTTATTCTCGCTTCAATCCGTAAATATCATTACATAATACGTCCATCAATTTTTTATATTCTTTAGAGCTGCATGTAAGTCGAAATTCGTGCGATTTCGTCTGCGTACCATTCCAATCCCTATTTATTTCTGGTGATCTAAATGTGTATTCGAGAAAAATCGTTATTTAATAATGTGTTATTTTTTATAAGGAATATGCAGGAATTTACAAACACGCAGCTACGACACAGGTCACTTATCAATTATTGTAGTCATCACCCCAGGTAAAGAGTTTTTCAAATTCATTATGATGCTAAACTAAGGAAACCTCCTTAAATGGGTCCATTACTACCCGAAATCTCATGTTCTAATAATATTAAATACATCTCTTGCTTCCTAAACATCAGTGAATCTCTCAATGCAAGCTCGTGTATCATCATCATTCTCTCATCCTCATCTCTATTAGGTCCTAAATGCACACACCAACAAGGTCCACCTCTTTGTACGCTATAATTTACCTTACACGAATACGCTTGTTTGGTTGTCGGTACTTTATCTATTCTCTGGGCATAATCATACTATTCATCCGGATAACCTATATAAGGTCTTCAATATGAACTTTTAACTTACACAGATTTTCTGAAAAACACCACTCATGTGGGAGGATTCACGTACGTAGGAGTAAGAAGATGTTTCGGAATTCTCTGTTTATTACAATCTTACAAAAAAATTTTTTTTATAAAAATTAAGAAATCCCCTGAACCTCTGCATAGTTTTATGAAACCGGTCTCATTTCCAAGGTTAAACAGAATTGTTTATTTCGAAAAATGGTGTTCCTTATCACATTCAAATGGGACAATGATGAGGTTTTCATAGTATATCATGTAGCAGCCTAGGCAATTCGAGTTTTTTTAATATTGACGAACTCGAAGGTCTAGAATGGGTCTTCTCATAGGAAAAATTTGTTACTTCCTAAAAAGTAAAACTCGGAGACGTATTCAAAAATGTCAGAAAAAAAACATATCTGGGAAAAGCAAACACAATATTATATTGAATTTTGGGAACACCGACGCGAAATTATAGTGGTCGATTGTCAAATATTATCTTGATATCTTCGGATATGGAAAACAGCAATTCATTTGTTATATGGATATTCTTCTTTGCTGGATCTTGGCTGGATAGCCAGGAAACCAGAATTATTCCTCATGTTAAGGGTTACGTGACAGCTCATGAGAGAAACCATGTTTGCACCAAACCTAGTTTGAGGTGCTGAAAATAGCTTTCATCGAAGCATGATGATAAATTCGTCAGACGATCGACGTCTTCAGCAAAAAGATCGACTCAGGGATGACTTGCTCGATTGCTCCGAAGCCATCATTAATTCTTTTTGCAGAGGTAACATAACACTCCTGCAAACTTTGTCATGACAAAAAATCCAGAGCGGTACTTAACCGACGACTGCAAGAACAAACCGTAGAAGTGGAAGGAAGAGTGACAATAATACTTGATGCGGCAGTCAGGCATTCCCTTGAAGATGGTGGAAGTTCTAGGTTGAGGAAAATTAATACCATCTAGTGTCTTCTCATGTTCCAAGATCTGACTCCAATAGACGCTGCTCTTCAAGGAAATCTTCAGAGGGAGATGAAGGCTCGAAACTTTACTTAAGACCTGGAAATCTTCGATCGTACACCTAGCAACTAAGAGCTGTTAATCCTGAAGATACATGGAGAACATAATGTGTTTAGGGGAGCTGCGTGACAACTTCATGAGCTTAGAAGATAACTTCCTCCTAATTTTTGCTGAGGAGGATTAGATAGTACAAACAGGTACAAATGACCCCTCCTCTGATAGACCATTTAGTATAAAGAACTTAAGGTAAGATGTTGGAAGATATTAGAAGTCGGAGACGTCCATTCCACAGTGGCTAGTGTTATGCCGCACTGTACTTTTACCAAAGAAAATCAACTTCTTGAACCTGAAGAACTACAGGTCAATAACATGCTTGTATACGCTGGAGAAGATCCCTACAGCTATCCAAAACCACCAGGTTATTCGGATAATCAAACACGTGCGGAAGGATTCACACATTACTCTTAATCTAAGTTGCGATAAAAAGAGGGAGGATGAGCTTGTCAGAGCACCCACGTGGTGCTCAGGCTGGGAAGCATATTGTACCATATCCGTGTGCTCTTGGTAATCTCTGTGCATCTGTTGTTTCCAACATTCTGAATCAGAAGGGTCCAACGCGTGAACAGCGGCGTAAATAACCTTAACTCGTCAATCCCCATGCGGTGATCGCGATGTGGAAAGGGGGTCCTCGGCGGTCCTCGGGGTCCTCGGGTTCTCGATGAAGCGCCCGGAGAAGGGGAAGAAAGGAGAAGCGCCTCAACCTTGCGTTGGACGCCCCTGTTCTAAATAGTCACCTTTCGGTTGCGAGACATACTACATAGCACTGATTAAATTTCTAAAATAATGTTTCAGGAATCGGGGATATCTTGAATGCAAGATCCTAGGAACTTCCAAAAATTAAAAACATTTTTAGTGGTAAATATGTCGCATCTAGAGCTTGCTTCAATGATATTGGACATCATTGTGAATTAGGCTTATTGCGTTCACTTTGATCTATTTAGTGTCTTGTCATAATCAGCATAAGTTAGATCAAATAAAAGTAGTGCGTTAAAACTAGCTCCACTCATTCATTTTTCTCTAGTTTTGAAGGACAAAAACATAAGTTCAACTATGCTCAACAAAGTCTCCATGGCTTGGGTAGAGATCAAACTCGTTTCGGGAATCTTACACATCTGGATGATTTCTTTTTTAATCCCTATAAACTTTATTTTATCATCCTTATATGAAATAGAATGAAGATAATTTAAAAACAGAGATGCAGAGCTTCTTACATTCTTGATATGATTTTACCTGAAATCTTTTTTTTTTATTACAGGAATATCATCGGGTGCGCAGCCCGAAACAAGAGATTTCCTTTCACGTTTAGGAATGACAAACGAAAATGCAGATGATCAAGGTATCTTTATTTCCACAAGAATACGATACTTCTTATGATGATTTCATGTTCAAGAAAAAAGGAATAAACTTTTTTCTGACTTATTTGAAGAACCACGCGTACGAAAGAGTCGTTCACAGGCTATGATTCGATTCCAATTATTATAAAAGTTCCATAATTACATCGGATTTCATGATTTTAATGTATTTTTCAGGATTACAAAGATTTCTCATTGCATTCAATCAGGCAAGGAGAGATGAGAACGGTATATATTTTATTAAAGATATGATCCATCTATTTCGATGATTGTCGTGCTATGAGGAAAAAGTTCCATTTTTATCAGCAAGTACATTTCTCCTCATGACCAACATCACTGATCATGAAATTGAACATCTGCTGTACAAAAGAAAAACCTAGTAAATGACTTTTGCCATAGAGGTTATTTTCTTATGCAGATATGCCTGAAAATAGTCACTATGGGAAAAGTCACTTACTAGGTTCTTCCATGGGACAGCAGACATATGAGATGATTATTTATTCCAAAATCCAATTTAAAGAGCTGTTAGCTTGTGAATGCCACATCTCTCATTTGCATAAGCGACACATGCAGCGATGTTTGTAATACAGCTGGATTCATACTTTAATTCATTTGCGTAATAAAACTTAAAGGTGTGTGTTGATTGCGTGCCATTCAACTGAAATTATTTCTAATTATATTATTGTATGGAAGACTACATCAATTCGAGATTTTTTTCTACAAATTCACGAGGTTGGGTGCGAAAACAGCCTGCTTGTTTATGTTTAGAACCCAAGTTTATGAAAACCAAATTATAGAAAAATGACTTCTGAAAATGTGAGCATACTGTTCCTGCGCACAAAGGGTCGATTTTATCAAAATATTCCTGTTAGTTGGCTGACCACTATGCAGCGTTTCTATTCGAGATTTGTTTTTTCCGAACCACCTTGATGTTTTTGTCGATTTTTTCTCAAAGGATTCGTTGTCTCTAAACAAATGTGTCGTACGCCTGTCAGTTTTGTTTTTAATTTTTTGAAAATGAGTTCACAACAAACATAATCATTCTGCTGTAAAACTGAGAAAAGTTGGTAGCAAAAGAATAATATTTGCGGCGAGATATTCTTTTTTAGACACATAAAAATCCTTGCAGCCTTCAATTCAGAGGGGTATCAAATTTGTGCCATGCAGTATTCTCTCGATCCAAGGGGACAGTCTTCTGAGTGTCACAGTTCGACTCTTTAACTAATAGCAACCTTATTTCTGATGTTTCTCGTCTAGGAAATCATCATTTCCCTGAGAGACCTCATTCTCCGGCCACATCTCCATCTCCTGCCGAAAATTCTCTCCGTGCCAGGTCTCAGTCTCCTGAGAGGAAGTTTCCTTTTCGTATGCTTGGAAGTTACTTCGAAGACATTGGATTGATTCGTCTGATTCCCAATGTAAATCCTCAGAGGCAATTTAAAGTGAGAAGATACACTTTTACTCCTCATGAATCATTTCAAGTGAGAATAAAAAACAGGGAGCATGGGCCCTTGCCTACCGGGGAGCAAATTGTTCTAACAACATTAAGTGGTGATGTGATTGCGATAGTAGAAGGTTTTTATCTCCGTGGATTGTATGTTATAAGATTTTACAAAGAGAAACGGGTTAAGATAAACAAAGATACTGGCGAACCTGAGGATATGACCGATGGAGAAATCGAGGAAACACCCTTGAGCAAGAATAACCCTATCTCGAAAAATTTCAAAATATTCAATGTGAACGACCTTCTTCCATGCCATCAGTTTTTCTGAAAATAACGTACACTTTAAATATTAGTTCCTGATTGAAAAGTCTTCAATTCGGGGAAAACTACCCTACGGTGAATAGGCGTCATCAATGAATGACGGTGAATTTTTTAAACAATTTTAACTCTCCTCTCCCCCCTGTAAAGAAAAGTCCTATTTGCAAGGCAAACTTTCACCCTCTACAAATTGTGTCACGTCACGATTAGATTTCCTCCTGTCTTTTTTTCTCACATATGCTCCAATATGTTCTATCTTATACTGAAATAATTTGATGATTCAATAAAATTCAGTTTGAAAATAGGAAAAAGGTGTCGTTTATCTATAGAAAAAAGCATATTCTTTCATTATATCATAGAGCATTCATCAAAACATTGTTTGTTACGTAAAATTGACGGATGAGGTTTTTTCACGATCACTGCTTATTCACGGAAGATCAACTTATCGTCTCACATCGCCAATACTGGATATACGAAATGCATTTATGACGTTATAAGAACCATCATCAAACAATTTTAATAATAAATATGAAATCCCATCAGTTTTTGTATATTTATACAAAGGATAGCATAGATACACTATTTTTAGAATTCAACAATTATCATCCTCGAATATAATTCACAATTAAGATTTAAAATAACAGTAAAACCATTTTTCTAGACGTCACTTCAATCAAATGTTACACAATAAAAAGCCACTGGCTTAGGAAAGAAACTTGGAAGGGCAGGTATATTAACATTCAATCAAACATAGCATTCAAAAACAAGATATCTCTAACTAATAGCTTAGTAGACAGGGCCGTTTCTTTATCACATGCTAGATTCAAAAACCAGAACTTAGAAATCGTAGGAGACACTCTCAGATCGAATGATCATCCAAAACGTGTATATACAAAGTATGTAATACTTGAAACTATTGGAAACAAAAAATACAGTACAAACATCGTTCCTCTGACTAATAATAACACATCCATTCCGAGTTATAACACATTTATTGCTACACCATTTGTCAACGAACTAGCCAGATTTTTCAAAAATGTATTTAAAGAAGTTAATCTACGTGTCACCTTGAAATACGAAGAAGACCCTTGACAGATTCAGAGAACATTCAAATGTTTGTAAGAATGACTCTATAGACACCGCTTTGATCTTACATTCAGACAATTTAGATTGCAGGTTCGACTCCACTAAAACAAAAAACCTTAGTAAGGGGTGTTGGTATAGGGAACGCATTTGCAATGAGATGTTCCAAATTGTTAAGCATAACACACTACTGTCAACAAATATTTCGACACAAATTTTTTCAAGCGACGTATATAGGAATTCAAAAATCAAAAACGCGTTTTACTGTAGTTACAGCATTTCACAGCATTTCAGAAAAGAAGAAATGCTGCCCTATTAGTTAATTGATTAAACGTAAAAAAGCTTCTACATGCCGAGAAGTGGAACTAAAACAACATAATTATGTTAGCGAACAAATATAGAAAATCTTAACATTTGTTTATAACCTTTGACAACGAAACAAACGTTATAAATCCCAACTTCTCAAGTAAATAGGTGATGCAATACTCATTTTTTGAAGAGGAGTTCATCTCTTGACAAAATCGGTGGATTTTGAACATCTTAAGAAAGAAATTCACCGCTGCGCGGGCACATTTTCATGGCGAGCTTCGCGCGAGGATCGCATCGCTCGCAAGTTTCAGCGCGCGTCTTTTGGATCTCGCGCTTCGCGCTCGGTTATGAATTTACCTCGCGCTACGCGCTCGGCCTTTTTACGTCCCTACGGTTGTATATAAAGTTTTGGAACTCAGAAGTGAAATGTCGGTTTCTTTAATTTGGTGAGTGTGAACTCTCTTCTGTTAAAGCTTCTCTGGCTTTAACGAATACATTCTCATCGCGTGGCTCGTGCTGCGCACTCGATCAAAGTTTGGCCAAAACGGTAGAGAAGTTTTGTTGGCTAACTTTATCCACATGTTGTGTTGCTTTTCCAGAAATTGAATTTTTTTATTTTTAATTTTATTTTTTACAATTGAAACAAAAGCTGCGCGTCCAATGGGAAAAGTTATAACGAATTTACATATATTTTTCGGGTGAATAACTTTTTTCTTTCAATCTTATCTGTTAGCCTTAGTCCTTTTTTTCAAAAATTTTATTATTTCATTTTTATAGTTATCCTTTCTGAATAAAATGAAAACTATATATCCTGTTAAGGAAGTTGATTACACATTTGGATATATTTTCCTGGTAAAGAACTTTTGTCTATTTGATTATTTCCAAGCTTGTGTCAATTGTCCAATTCATTTTCTTCATTTTTCACATTGTTTTTCATAAATGAAGCAAAAACTACTTGTCCTATCAAAAAGTTGATATTATCAAATTTGTAGATCTTTTTTTGGTGCAAAAGTTTACTTTATTTAAATTTTCCCGTACCTTGCATAGTTTAACCAAAAAATGAAACTTTCTATTTTTCATTATTTTTTGTATGACCAAAATTTGAATCTTCAATTTTTTGAGAAAACGCAAAAAATTGGAAAGTTCATCCCTGAGGGCTCCAAAAAAGAAACATTTTTTTCTTTAAACTTTTCTTCATATCTTGCGTTGTTTGGCTAAAAATTCTCATTTTCGTTTACATTTTTGAACTTTGAAAATGCCATAACTCTGACAATTTTGTTTTTATCCAAAAAAATCATACGGATGAATTGCTTCACTTTTAACCAACTACAAGAAACTTTACTTGAATTTTTTATTCTTGGAAAAAAAAGTTCAAAAATTTTTTTAACATGCTCACCCTCTTTCACTTTCGATCCAAAACAGCTGGTTATCGAACTCGACTTGTATTTTTGGTCCCTATAAATGGTTGCCAAAGCACGATCGAATATCATTATCCTGTTGAAAGTTATCGAGTTCACAGATTATTTTCCATTATTTTTGGTGCGATCGAAATTGGAATTTTCGATTTTTTGAGAAAATTTAAAAAGTTGTATTCACCATATTGTAGGGCCTTCAAGAAGAAACATTTTTGTTCTTTACCTTCTTTTCCTACCTTGCGTAGTTTGTCAAAAAACCCCTCATTTTTGTGTATATTTTGGAGTTTTGAAAATGCCATAACTCTGACATTTCTATTTTCATCAGAAAAAATCATAGGGATGAAATGTTCCACTTTTCACTTACTATAGAAAGCCGTACTCCAAATTCTTGAGTCTTAAAAAAAAATAGTCTATAAAATTTTCAAAATGCTTCAACTTTTTGAGTTTCCATCCAAAATAGCTGGCTAACGAACTTGACCTTTTGTTTTTCACACTGAAAGAGTGTACCAAAGGCCAATAAAATAGATTCTTTTTTACGTTAGTTATCGTACTCACAGACAGACATACATACAGGCATACATACAGACAGACACATTCGTAGAAACCATTTTTCTGGGTTCAGGGGGTCTCAGAACGTGGACATTTGACTAAAACAGGGGGAGGTCAAATTTTACACAAATCTAATACCTTCTCTGATGAGAATGTAAAAATGGACTTTTTGTTTTTAGAGATTGCTTTGCAACCGAAAGAGATTTCTTCCTCACTAAATGATGAATTTTTAATTCGAAAGGATGAATGAGAAGAAATGAGAAAAATAGAAGGAAAGTAGAAAAGCATTTGAGAAAGTATGAACTCAGAGGAAAGAAGAAAAAAAGATGATCTAAGAGAAAAGAACGGAAAAGCGAGAGAAGAAGGAGGTTCAAGGAAATAAAATCTGTGAAGATGGAAGAGAAGAGGTTAGAAATAAAAAAGAAAAGAGAAAGGAAAGGAAATATCATTCCAGAAAAGATGATCTGCAAAGGAAGAGGGGGGAAACAAGATTATCCAAGAAGATTCGAAAGGAGGGATAATAAAAAGAGAAGATTTAAAAAGAGAAGGTCTGTGAGATAAGAAAAAAAAAGAGGAAAAGAAACACGAGAGAGAATGTTGAAAGGAATGATCTAGGAGAAGAAGAAAGACAAAAAAGATAAGGAAAAGAGGATAAAAGAAGGGCATCAAAGGAAAAATTACCCATAATTGAAAAGTTAGGAGAAGAGAGGATTGGATGAAAGAGAAGAAGAAATGGGACCCAGAAAACAAGAGAAGGTTTAAGAAACTATGATCTGAAGTGAGTTAAAAAGAAATAGAGGAAAAAGGAAAGAGAAAAAACAAAAGAGAAGAGAAGAAACCAATTTTGGGAGAAGGTGCCTTGTCGAAAGAGAGGAAATCGAAGGGAGAGGATCCAACAGAAGAGAACTGTGAAGAGATAAAACAGAATTGGAATAGAGGATCAGAGAAATGATTATCTGAGAAAAGAGATGAGCGGAAAGGGGGTAAGAAACATAAAAGTGTGGTCGGGTTTAGCTCTAGTACCCGTCATTACCTTATATGCTCTGAAGCACAGGGTGGGTGAACGTGGAAAGACGAAGCTTCATTGAGAAGTATAGTTTTGTAACTCCGAAAATTGTGAACGATTCCCCTCATTTCACTTCCTAGCCCTTTCTCCTCGCTGTCTTCCCGCACATTTGATCAATCTCTTGTACTACACTTCCCCTCTCACCACTCATTATCTTTCATTCCCCTCCATTTTTTCCCCTCAATCCCTTTTTCCTCACTTTCCCTAGCTTATCATCCTCTTCATTTCTTCTTACTTTGTCTACCCTTCTTTACACTCACGATTCTCCTCATACTTTCTAGCCCCTTCTTCTCCCTGTCTTCCCGCACATTTGATAATTCTCTTGTACTATATTTCCCCTGTCAACACTCATTATCTTTCATGTTCCTCCTTTTTTTCTGCCTAAGTCTCATATTTGCCCTACGATTGCGATCTCTAGCTTATCTTCTCCCTTATTTCCTCTTACTCTCTTCGCTTTTATTTCTCCTCCTACTATTTTTTTACACTGTGAAATTTTTTTTTCAGATTACCACTTTGAAAGTAGGTCATGACTATGCATATCAAAACTGAACGTTTTGATTCTACGCGCAATAAAAAGATATCTCTCACAGCGTTTCAAATCCTAAATGCAATGCTGTCAAATCACTGCCGCGAATATTGTGAATTCTCTTTTTGTTTGAATTTGAGGCTTCTTCATGATTTAGATTTCTCTCAAATTTTGTAATTCATACATCACCAGGAAATTTAACACTTCCTGAGTATCTTCAGGTACCCACATCTCTTCCTCACTGCATTTTCCTGTATTCCTTACACTTGCAATAGATTTCACTTGCTCATCACCCTCGCTCCCATTTACCTTTCCATTACTCTCCCTCAGTCATCTTTCGCCCACGTCACGATGGAATGAAATGATTTGATTTGAGCAGCAAGTTTATGATTGACCCTATTCAGATAGAAGGGCAGGATAGAAAAAGAGGGAAGAAATGGGGTCAGGCAGAAGAAGGGTGAGGAAAGAGAAAGAAGGGTCTACCAAGATAGGATTTGACGAAATAAGATATGTTCAGATTGGGAATAAAAGAGTTGGTAAAGGAGAGGAAGAACGAAGAGAAAAGGGACAAAATACAAGATGGAGAAGAAAGAAGGAAACAGAAAGATGACAGATCAAAGAGAGAAAAGAAAACAGTAATGAAGAGAAGGAAGGGGAGCAGTGAGAAAATAAAAATGAATCACGTTTTGATGAGGAATTTTTCATCGTATAAATAAGGGCGAACGTAGCGAACTGATGATAGGAAGATGTGCATAGTTAGGAAATGAGGGGTAGTAAAGGAAGGTGGAAGGAAGTAAAGAGAAATTATCAATTGGCTTCAAGAGCAGTTCTTGTAGAGATCTGTTACCTCCTTGGACTGAATTTTTCAATTTAAATGGGAACAGTTTTGAATGTTTTGTAGAAAATAAATCTATGGATTTTAGTTTTTTTTTCTCCGATTCATAAGAATTTTGTTGTTAGATGGAAGATTCCTGCAAAAAAGTTTGCTCGGAGCAATCAGCTCGAAGAGTTCGAGAAAAAGGTGTGCAAGAATGGAGATGTTAATTTATTCCGCTTAATTATTCTTCAATTAGTCTCTCATGCCTAGTTGTGTCTTTGTCTCTTCTGGCTTTATCCAAGTACATACTGTGAAGCCACATTGCGAGGAAAATTAGCTGAAGGCAGTTCCATATTTACTTGAGTTTAATGAGCAATTAGTAATGAGCATCAGGGAGGAGGCATATTCTTCTAAAATTTGGAATAAATAATTAATAAATTCCTAAGATTATGTTTTCTCCTATTTATTTTTATAAATTATGGAATTTTGGAACAATACTTTGAATCCAAAGTTGTCAATCTCATTGAAATACAGGTTTTATGTTATTGAGGTTTCTGCTCTAAAGATAATAGTTTTCCGAAAAAATGAAAACAAAAGTTCAGCAGTTTTTATGAGGTGGTATACGATGGGGCTCATGCTTTTGTTCACTGTTCGTGATTCTGAGCATTTGTTCAGAAAAACCAGGAAAAACCAGTGGAAATTTGGAGAACTCAAATTATCATGAAAAAAGGTAATCTGAGTGTACAAGATGTTGTATGAGTCACGTTACCAGAAATTTCCCGCATAGTATTAGGAATAGATTTTTTCCAATAATATTTACCTCCTAGCGGAAATTACGGTTCTTCTTCCTATGTGTCTTATTCCTTTTTTCCTGAAAATAAACTGTTAAGATTGGAGATTCACCAATCTGGTTGGAAATTTAACTCTCTGGACGGAACTGCAACAATCATGTGGAAAATTGAGCTTTTAGGGTTGAAAATCCAAATTTTTCGCTTAATATTTTTTCATATATATAAGTCTGATAAAAATTTAAAGAGTGAATAATCTTTAATAATGAAAATGGATGTTCACCGTCGTAGTAAGAAGTATATATGTAGCGCTCAGACAGCCCTACACTTACTATAAAGCGCTGTGTTGCTGTCAGAGCGACATACTGCGCTTTGTTCGCAATATAGATCATGAGGAACTCAACAGTAAGAATCAAATAGTTATGAAAACGACATATGCATTCAATTATCCCGTAAACGATTTTTTCAGCATCCTTGTGAATAGGCAAAAGAACAAAGAGGCTTACATGACAATTCTAGAATAATAAATTGGTATTAAATGGATATCTCAAGGAACAAGTTTTTGAGTGAAACAGAATTTAAAGAACGTGATTATTATTGCAAAAAACTACTAATTCAATTATTTGAGCTTTGCATACAACGAAATTTTTTAATTGCAGTATGCTATCCGTTACTATTACTGTTTTTCATGAATTGAATAGAGACAGGGTGGCGATTTGGCCGGTGATTTTAAATTTTAGGTGATTTGTCGGTTTTTGCCGGTCAAGTTCTTCAATTTTATCGGTCAAATAAAAATAACAAATTTATATGATTCAAGACGTTCATTCTGAACATCCTTTATCATATCAGAATGCTCATGGCAAAATAAATCAATTTGTGATGACCCGAAAAGGAACCAATTTTACACAAAATATTCAATTTTTCAACCAAACTGATGAATTTTCCATATAAAATGAATAATCTTCAACTGCCAAAGATATATTTCAAACCAATTTGATCAATTTTCAACTAAACTGATAAATATTCACCTGAGGCACTTCTGTTTTCAACAGGGAAGGTGAATATCAAATGAGAAGAATAATTTTCGAACAGGAAAATTGCTGTTCTACCAAAACAAACAATGTCCAAACAAAATAGTTGCATTCCGAACATAAAAATTCATTATTTTCAACCGAGTATGAAACAGTAACATTCTAGTTTATATACCCAATCTCAAACCAGAAAGAGGAATTTTCAACTGAATACCAGAATCTTTAACTGAATAAACAAAAATCAGTCTGGAAAAGCAAGATAATTATTGTTTTTATTTTTTTGTTTGTTTCCAAGGGCTGTTTTGACGGTCTGGTTGAAGACTTTGTTGAAGACTCTTTCTCCTCTTTATATCAGAATTTAGGAGTAAGTACACGAAACTCTAATCATTATGACTCAAGTAAAGTGAGAGAGAGTTATTTCAGTCTCATCCGATCACCTTCCAAGGCTTTTCGGAACTCAAACCTCTAGAGAATGACAGCTTATTCAATAAAACATGTAAAACAACTATCATTTCCACGCTTTCTCCCACTGATTCTTCTATTTATTGATCAATAAAAGTTTCAAAAGTAAAATTTGCAAGTGAAATGATGAGATTCAGAAAAGACGTCTCTCTACAAGAAACTAAAAATTGTTCCATGATCTGATTTTAGTCTATAATTTGATCATATATATATTAAGAACTACCTATCTCATCAAGTTTTTCGCACTGCAACTATCAATTTTTCAACAAGCGTTTGACAGCTACTATTTCCGTCAACTTGTCTCAGTTCCATTGGGTGAGAATAAGTTCATTCCTAAAGTTATATCTTCTAATTCCAAGCAATAAATTTTGGAGGTTATTCAAAAATTTTAGCTAGATTAAAAGTTAATCTTGATAATTTCTAAAAATGAAAATGGATACGTTACGTCACAAAAAACCGTTCCATAACATAAGAGTAAAATTTTGCATTAACTAGATGTAATTTTAACTAATTAGTTAATTTTTCAACCAAAAAGATGCATTTTGAGTCTCCATATCAAGTCGCACTGCGGCAAGTCTTCCCTGAGGCATGTTTTTCCTGCGGTAAGTCTCCCCCGTGGCAAGTTTATTCTGCGGCAAGTCTCATCTATGAAAAACAAAGGTAGGTGACGGAAATTGAACCGGCGGAAAGCAGAACCGGGCGAGCTCGCGAGCTTGTATCGAATATTTTTGATACGTTTTTCAAAACTAAACTCACGATATCTTCGAAACTACAAAAAAGTTTTTGATAATATTTGGACACGAAACTCTTAGGGCTTCAGAGATACCGTTCAAATTACCCAATAATTTTTCTACATATAATTAATTAAAAACGAGGAATTCACAATTACGTCGAAAATTTTCAATAATAATCGATTGATTGTTGTGAATTTCGAGGACAATTTTCGACGAGATTGTGAATGTTTTGTTTATAATAATTTATATGTTTAAATCGCTAGTTAGGCTTTGAAAAACGTATCAAAAATATCCGATACCGACGTTCGCCTCTTCTTTATCGTAGCAGCAATACCAGGTACCGAGCTCGCTCGGTTCTGCTTTCCGTCGCGTCGAGTCGCACAGTAGTCTGGCGGCCTAATTTTTTGGCCAAAATCCCCAAAATCGGGAGTAACTGTACGAGGTAAAGCTTTATATATTTGTCAATAGATGGCATTAGAGCCTTACAATCTGAAAGAGTGGGTGTTTACATTGAGCACCTGGCCCATGATGAACGCTCAAAAGTGCCATTTTTCGAGACTCGCGTGAGACTATACACGTGCATGCTTCAAGCGCTGAACAAAAAGTGATGTAGTTTTCGTATCTTCCAATAGAAAAAGACAAACCCAAATGGATATTGTTCCGAAAAGTATGTAAATTACGAGAATATTTTACATTAACCATTTTTTTAAATTTTTAGCCGCAATATTAATTACGGAATACGCGAACTGTATTCTCCTTTTCTTTTCAACTGTATTTCTTCTCATAAAGAATTATTTTCTATCCTACGAGATCCTACGGAGATTTTAACATCCCCTTGTGTAGAAAAGTATACAGATTGTATAATCGTCGGCATCACCCACACGCGTTCACGTCATTCGTCGAAAATACGCATTCTGTGAAGCCGGTCGTTGCTAATCATATAGCACATGTTAGGGAATCAGCGCCGATGGGGGGGGGGGGGGCTGATGGAAACAGGTTTTTTCTGTGTATGTAACCTATAGGAAGTATTGGAAATCCTTCATTATGTACACGATTATCATTTTGAATTTCTGCAGTGAATATCCTCAAGAAACCATTCAATACTAATCAATAAGTAGAAGGGAGCGATGAAAAGCATTTTTTGGTTATAATAATCTATTCTGAACAGGATTGAAGAGGAAATTTTTTTTTCGTCTATATCGTAACGAAACTGCAGATTTATTTATAAAATTATATCCGTGGTACAGTATGTCAGCAACCGTGTCGAAGTACTGTTGCATGGCCCGCGAATTATTGAACTAGCTATTTTTTCGATAGGACAGCTCTCCAAAGAAGCTCAAGAGTCACGAAATAAAGACGCCCGGAATCACCGCGAACTGTACTCCCGCAAATGCTCGAGAGAAAAAAATATTGAAGACATTTTTCTCTGACTCCTAGCTTCTTCGGACCCACTGATTTCTAGTTTGAGGAAGACTCTTCCGAGTAGCGTAGATAGCTCTAAGTTTGGTAGAGAATGTTCAAAAGGTAGTCCAATATTTCCTGACTAACCCCAATCATGTATTATTAACTCCGGGGGGGGGGGGATCCCCATGACCCCCTACTATCTACGCCACTGACTCTTCCAAAACTATATAAAAGTTTGTTCTCAAAAGCTATTGCGCTTCTGAGTTACGGAAGATTTGATTTCGGAGATGAATTTCAGCAAAATCACAACACTCTTGGCGGAAAATGTAGGCCATTATTGAAATCAGTGACCCGGAAAACCTTAGTTATATGAATTCCAGCAGAATCACAACACTCTCCGTGATTCTGTGTCCGCCTTTTTGAATTTTGCATTTCTGATTTTATTTTCGGAATCAGCGACCTAGAAAACCTCAACAGTATAAATTTCATCAAAATTGTACTATTTTTGTTAGAGTTCTGAGTTTTGTCCAGAAAATCGGGTCACTGGACCACTGTGCGTCGGTTCAATTACTCCCAAGACCAGTCACAATGGTTCCTTCCCATTCCTTCAAGATTTAGGAGCAGAGGAAGACATGAGATACATAATTTCCATCATCAGTCACAGGGATGCCTTCTCACCTCCCACAAAACAAGGGGTATAAAGCATGTGACCTCCAGCATTCCCCTGATAAGTCTTTTGCGACTTTGAATTTTTTCGAGGGAGCGGTGTCGCACTTCTACCATTTCGGAGGGAAGGGGTGATGCCGCAGGAAGACGATTGGGTTCGGGAATCTTTTCACGAAATTGGCAATCTACTTGGGAGAGATGCTACGAGTGAGACTTGCCGCGGGAGAGACTTGCTGCCGGAGAGACTTGTCGCAGGAAAGAATTGCCACATGTGAGTTGATATGCCACCAATTCTGAGAAAAACTCGTCAAAATTGATATTTCAGACGAGAATAAATTGCGATTCCAAATTGCAAAACAGTTCAACGAAACAGAAAATGCGACCTTGAAAGGAAAAAGTTGTAGATGGAAGCAGAAACGATCAAATTGATACTAACGTATGAACCAAAGTGTTAAATGGTATCCCTTTTCGGAACTCATCTTGGAAAATAAATACCCTTTGAAACCCTAAATTAAACTACGGAACCGCTCGAAGAAAAGAGAGAAATAAAAATGCGCAGCACTTAGAAAACATACAAAAATAATCAGGAAAAAGTCACGAAATTTCAAAATACGAATTTTGTGTATACCCTAGCCTAGGGACCCGAAATCTGTCGAAAGATTTCGGAAACTTCAGGGATGATAATCATCATCATGAAATAATTATATCATAAATAAATTGGTAATATTCTTCTTTTTCTCTTTTACAAATTTCCACTCACCTGCTCCACCCAAAGATTCGTCGTCATGATCTGATTTTTGAGATTCTGAAACAAAAATGGGAAATTTCAATTTATTTTTGGTTTATGAAAAATTTTCATGAAAATGATGTGAATTGAAGCATTTCCTCTACCAATTTGATTGTTTTTCTTTGATTATAAACCAAATCGAGATAAGAGATATCATTCCAAGTCAGGAGGAAATTTCCCCCAGCACAGGAAAAAATTTTTTTTTTTTATTTAAATGGATTTCTTATGAATCGAAAGGAAGTTCCTCCGATTCATAAAAACCTCCCTCCAGACGAATAGAGGAGGAATTTTGCGGTAGTTTATCCAGTGATAGGAAGTAATTAGTTTATTGTTTTTGGTACTTATAGTGTTAGAAAAGTCTCTCCTATGAATAATATACAAGATGGTAACTTGTTCAATTTTTTCGGTAATATCAGCTGGTAATTTGTCATTCCTATTGTTACTTTTGCAACTAATCTTGCATATTCACTATCTCAGTTGTGGCGGCAGATAATAATGGTGTCTTAAAGCTGAATTTAGGAAAATTTCCATTTTTCTCCTATCCTGAAATCCAAAATTCTTAAGAATATCTTCAAGAAGAATTTCTTTAAAAATTAAATATTCCTCTTTGAAGACATTTTTTTGAGAGAGCTCTTTCAGAGAAAAAAAGTTAGGTTTAGAGTTCAATATTTCTTCTTATAATTCTACAATAAATAATTGATCTTTTCACTGTGAGTAGAACTCTTCCAGATGCCGTTTAATTTTTTCAGCTTCAAATTCGTCTCTCCAGTTGAAAAATTTGAATTTTTTTAAACAATCATCCTTTATTTTTAATTTAATCTCTTCATTTGAATGAAAATTCAACTACTTGATGATGAACTTATCTGTATAGTTGTAACTCTAACAATGAAAAATCTTATTTATAAAAATCATGCAGTTTCAAGAGGAAATTCGCTCACATAAATGAAAATTGAACCTTTCAGTTAAAAATAAATTTTCTGGTTGAATTAAACCGTCTTTAATATCAAGATAAAATTGTTTTTATTTTAAATATGAACTATTTCATCCTCCGTTGAAAATTTAGTTTTTTGGGTGAAAACAGTTGGTTGCAAATTCAACGACTTGGTTGGAATCTGAAATTTGCTGTCGAAAATTCATCCCTTCGGTAAAGAATTTTTATGCTTCGCTGAAAATTCATTTCTTTTAGATGATTTTATAATAAAAATTCAACTATTCTAATTAGAGATAGGAGTTTAAGTTTATCCATCAAAACTGGTTTCCCCAATTCGAAATTCAACGAGTAGTTTCTCATTGGATGTTGAACCCTTTTGTCAGAAATTTTTCATTTTTGTTCAAATTCATCTCTTCGGTAAAGTGTTTTGATACTGTGTCGGAAATTTCACTTTATTATAATTCCTAACTAAAAAACTTGACTACTCCATTCTGGGTTGTCAATTCATGTTTTCTAATAGAAATTTTCTAACCTCATATCCAACGAGCCATTGTTCTTTTGAATATTTTGTTTATAACAATCTATTTTCTCATTCCGAAATCCCATGATTTCATTATATATCGATAAAAAATTTAAAAAAAACAGATAAATGTTTATGTAAGGTAATTTTCAAACCAAAAGTATGAGTAAAACTATTTCATTTCAGATTAGAAAAATATATATTACCAGCTGCGCCCTACTGTGGCGGCGAAAGCGGAACAAACAAAAAAACTCACGTCTGTATATAATTATTTAGATAATTTCGCCATTATAGTATTAGTTAAGATTATGTTTCAGAAACATTATGAAGATTGTGAAGTCGCAATGAAAATAAATTTCGGAAAATATGAATTCATCAGCTGAGGAAGTAACTCAGCGAGGAACTGTAGTAACTTTTTGTTGCAAAAGTATTTAGAGAAATGCCTAATTCTAATTGGTAACGATAATGATAAGAAGTTACTCTTATTCTTCACGTAACGGTAACTATAACAATTTACTTTCAAGTAGTAACTCACCCATCACTGACTTTGTAAAATACAGTGCATAAGAGGTGGATGTGCGGAAAGTTGGAAATACTATGTTTCCTCGTTAATGTAGCTGTCCGGACAATGCATTGTTATTTTAGGGGTGGCGCTGACCTGCAAGTAATTACACAGCCTGGAAACTCTGTTATAATTATCATGACAGTAATATACTTGATGCGGCACCATTTAATTGTTACTTTCACATACGATATTTTCACCTTACAATAGGGAAAATCATTATTGGGATTTCCGAACTCTAATAATGTTCAATCATAAATTCCTTGTTAATTAAAGAAGTAGAAAGAAATAAAATAAAAAGATTGTACTTTGTTCTTTCCTTCCCAAACGTCTCTTTTTAATTATACTTCATTTCTTCTGATGGTGATCGGAACAAAAAAAGGATCAACGTTCCTGTATCCATTCAACACTTCTCTTATGGCCACACAAATGAATTTTTCATTGTATGTATCTTACTTCTAAACTAATCAATCGAAAGGTCCTTGCGATATAGGAAAAACATGTCTTCTTTAGTCTACTGGCCTTGAAAATTTGGCCTGCTTACCCTTATCCTTAGTTTTATACCAAATCGGATGATTTTCTTCAGAACTCTTCAATTGAAAGAAAAATAATGGAATTCTCAACTGAAATAATAAACTATCAACTAAAATAGATGCAAACCCAACATGAAGTTAAATTTTCATTCAAGTTGATGTTTAAACTGAGAAGATAAATTTTCAACAAGATCGAACATTCTAAACAAAAAGGATCCAATAATCCACAAATTCGTTCAATTTTTAGACAAGTGATCAAGCTTCAACTAAACTGATGAATTTCCAGGTGGATTATTTAAATTTGCAATCAGAAAAATTAAATTTCCACCGAAGAAAATGAATATTGAACTCTAAAATTAACTCTTTTTTTCCTTTAAATTGTTTCTACAGAATTTCAAAAAATTTGAATATTCAATCAAGAATGCAATAATTTGATTTCATGCTGAATAGGCAAAAGCACAATTTCCATCGAAACTTTCGACTTTTCAACGGAAAAGGATGTATATATAACAAAAATTTCCAATTTAAAACCAAGGAAAAGAATTTTTAAGCAATCTGATAAATCTTCATCTAGAATAGTCATACCTATGCAAGAAAATTCTTCTCGACAATTAAAAATGAATATTAAACTTTTGAATTGACCTCTTTCTCTCTCGAACAGATTCCTGAAAATGTTGAAATCAAATAATGAGAAATGAATTCTCAATCAAAAATACGATAAATTTTTTCTCAGTGAGAGAAAGAAATTTTTCATACCGAAGAAAAAGATTCTTACCTAGAAAATGAAATACTTCCAAAAATGAAAAAAATAAAAAACAAATTTCCGATGGAAATTGAACATTGGAAGATCATCAAAAATATTAAATTAAAACATTTTTTTTCTTTGTTTTTCTAATTGAAAATCTAAATTACAAAAGACTGTGCTTCAAAATTCTCAAAAAATACAATTCCAAAATGCCTAAAAAAATAACCCTCTTCTTCATATTCCTGTTTAGGGAATAATTTGAATCTTCTCAGTAAGTTTTTAAATTTTTATAACATTTCTCTATAATTAGTTTTTGAAAAACAAAATTTTTTGGAATTTCTCTACAAATGCCAGGAGATTCCTTTCCGATCTTGCACTTCCTTTCGAAACCTTTAAAATTCTACATTCAGTTCTGTACCAGTAAATAAAAAAAATTCGTTTGTTATTTCCGACCTAAGCCTAGCTGATTTTTCTCGGAAATTACGAACAATTATCTGAAACGTTTGAAAATCTTTTTCCAGTCCTTGGAAAGTTTCTCTTCAGGAAATCTCCGAAAATCTACATTTGGTTTTTGATTTGTTCAGAACTCTTCCACGCTCAAAATAATTCAAATATTCTCCCAAAATTCATGGACCTTCCAAATATTTCTCAAAATCATGGTAAATTTCCCTGCATTAATTTTTAATCTGTTATTTGTTGAGGATCTGTATTATTTCATCACAGAATTATTATAGATTTTAGACAAGAGCAACGAATATTCCAGAAAAACATATTTTTTTATCAAACTTTACCTCGGCCGAGGCTTGAAGTCATGATCATTTTCATAATTCTTTCCCAACTCTTCTCTTGTAAAATTTATTGCATGGTTACGTCAACTAAACAAACATAACACGTTTTTATTAGTGAGCATGTGAAGATAGTTTAACAGATTGAGATGGAATAATTCGGGCCCAGTTTTGCTGAAACGGGTTGATTAAACATTTTATTCAATAATTGTAACACATTTTCGACGATAATTAGTTATCGGTATTATTTTTAATACATAATATATTCTCATTCAATCATGAAATGTGCGATCTTCTTATTGGCGCTATATGCCTTCGGAGTAAGTCAATACATCATTTTTCTAGATTATTATAAATCCTATTATATTTATAAAACGTGACGATTCATTATTAAATTGTTAATATAGTGATGATTCGGTATCGTCACCTTGATTTAACGAAACAGCAAAAATTGAAGTAACATTTCTCAAATTGACAAACCATATGGTACATATTACGATGAGATGATCAGAATTAGGATTTTCATTAACACTTATAGAATTTTGGTGCGAAAATATTAGAAAATACGATATTCCCATATGGCAATAAATAGAAGATTTCCAGATTCTCGAAGAGATCGTTTTTCGGAATTTTGAAAAACCTACATTCTGTTGTGAATCACTTAAAATTCATATCTCTCAGAATACTTCCCGTAATTTCCAATTTCTTCTTTGTTCGTTAAAATGAACAAATCTACTTAAAAAAGTTCATTATTGTTTTCTATTAAATTTGAGGCTTCACCTGGAATGTTAAAAAATGTTTCACCATTTTTTCCAATATTTTTCATATGAAGAAAATTACATTTTTGTGATTCTCCTGGAATCTTTTGAATTATTTAGGAAGCTCAATTTGTAAATCCTCAGAATTTTTTATTTTTTTCCAAATTTTTTCTCACACTCCCAAAGTCTCAAATTATCGAATATTTTCTCGAGTTCTAGAGGCTTCAAATTTCGTTATAAATAAATCGTATTTTTTGCAAATGAAGAAAAAGCTCGTACAAAATTGGATAAAGTTCCCTTATATGTCCAAGATTTTTCTCTTTTTCTCAAATTATATAAAATGGGTTACAGGGAGCCTTTGCAGATGAATTTGACAATGATCTGGCCAGCTTACATGCATCAAGTATCAAACAAGTCGATGGCATCATACATTTCTTGCGTACTAGTATAGAGGTTAGTATGAAGGAGAAATTTGAACAAAATTTTTTTCCTTTCGAAGAATGGATCAAATTTATCTCATAATTTTTTTCTTGTTCCCTAGGCTTCAATCAAAGAAGCAGAGACAAAAGGAATCTCTTTTGCTGTACAAGATTGTTGGACAAAATTTCAACCACTCGTTGATTTTCACGTTAATGGACTTCAGAGATACGATGGATGTTTTAATAAAGCTGCTCACGAAAGGAATATATGGGTACTCGAAGGACATTCTTTTCGTAGTCTGAGGAATTTAAAATCAGTGAAAAATTGAATTCTTATTTCATCTCATCAATTTAGTTTTGATTTCATGGTCACATTTTATCGATAAAATTTTGTTTCTATGGTGCACACTACATAGAGAAATTCATTGTTCCTGTAACTTAAGAAAACCTTGTTTCTGAAGCCAATCATATTCTGTATTAATTGCTCACGAATTCTCAAGACGACCAGCATTATATTCTCATTGATACATTTTCGTAGTTTCCCCATATATTATAATGTTTTATGAATCAATGGTCGGTACAGTAGAGTGAGAATACTTCAAAGAATATACTCAAGGAACACTTTTATTGCCACAACCAGTTGACTACAAATCTGTATTAATATAAATTGACAATTATCATCCTAAGATAACAATTACAGAAAAAAAATCCTCTTTATATTCACAGGTAGCGGAAGAGTGTTACAGGCAAACTATCGCTGCAGCCCAAAAGAAGGCAAACACATGTCGTGCAAGGGTCAAGAAATGCATTAACAGACACGTTCAGGACGCAGCTGCGATAATTAAACGAACGAAAAATCTATCGATGTGAAATTTTGAAGAATTCAGAGAATCCAAATGATTTTCCTGACCTTATTATCTTAAGGTGATCAAGATTATGTGTTTTCAGAAAGTCTGTATTTCCAGAAAAAATGTTTAAATTCTAACCGGAAGAGACGGATTTTCAACAAAATATATGGATTTCCGAAAAAATGTTTGAATTTTAAACTTCAAATGATTAGTTTCCAACCTGAACTACGTGAGTGTGTTTTCATTTGAAAAAAATCATTTTCGACAACGGGAAAAAGGAACAAAATTTCCACAAAACAATCTAATTTCCAACCAGAGATCAATTTGTAACATAAATGACGAATTTTTTATGCGAAAAATTTTTGATGAAGAAACTGGTGGTTTAATATTCCTCCAGAAAAAAATGTGACCCCAAGAGAAAATGTCTTTATATTTTGAACAACTTTCCTAATTCTGAATGAGAAACAGTCGTGAACAAAAAAAAAAACAAAAAAACGAGTTTTCGATAAAATCAACGAATTTTTGACTCAAATATATGAACTTTGGACGGAAAATCATTTTCCACTAAAAAGAAAGAATTTGGAGACCATAGTTGATTTTTTACATTCTCATCATTTATGATTGAGAAAGTATTAGAATCGTCTGAAATTTCACATTTTGAATTTTCAACGGAT
>WSXT02245344.1:0-15369 GCA_011762715.2 Neuroterus valhalla | reverse complement strand
TGTAAATATCAGTGGCGAGTATTGTAATGAGAATGTGTTCCTCAAGGCCAGTAGAGCCTTGAGTAAACTTAATATAAGAATATTAAAAATTAAAAAATCTTCATAGAAGTGGAGGTTGTCAGCAGTTTTGCAATATTTGTAATTCTGTGTATGCATTGCACTGTAAACTGAATTAAACAACTATGAAGCCGAGCGCGAGTTGTAAATAAAACCGAGCGCGTAGCGCGAGGTTAATACATTCTCGAGCGCGCAGCGCGAGATCCGCATAACGCGCGCACTAGGCGCGCTCAAACTTGCGAGCCGCGCGCGCAGCGCGCTATGAGAATGTGCCCGCGCAGCGGGCAGATTTTTTTTCTCAACTTTCACGTGTTTTTTTTTCTCACAACTTTTTCTATCATGTCATTTATACAGTTTTGTTTGAATAAAGAAATAATATTGATTATTCAATATGATATAAATAATATTTTTAAGATACGTGATAAAAAATGGTTTCGTTTGCGAAACCTTCTTGATTGTTTTGCTCTAAAACCTTAAGTTTAAAAAATTTTATTTTGATGTTTCCCTGATCTCAAATCCTCCACCGTGGTGCCAAAAGAAAGGAAATGCTTAGGACTTCATATTTCACAATCATCAACTGAGAAACGTTTGATTGAATAATTTTATGAATATTTCAAATTGTGACGACTACTCATAATTTTCGGAAAACAAAAATTTTAACTTTACGTCTTTTGTTGAGAAGTCGTTCTTCTTGGTACGAAATTGATCTTCTTCGTTAAAAAATCATATTTTCAGTTCAAAATCCAACTATTTGGTTGGGTGTTGAAATCTATCTCTTTTTTGAATAACTTACATTTTTAGATGGAAATTCATCTTTTTTTTTGGAAATCCATTTTTTTTAATTCCTGTATTATACGTTGAAAATTCATCTTTTTGGTGGAAAGTTAAGATATTACACATTTAAAATATCAATAAATTCCTTTCAAATAAGAATTTATAGTTTTTTTGTTGAAGATATATAATTCCACTTAAAAGTTCCATCGTTTTGTTGTAAATTCTACCATTTAGTTGTAAATAACTCTTCTGTTGAA
Source organism: Neuroterus valhalla (assembly GCA_011762715.2). Taxonomy (NCBI): domain Eukaryota; kingdom Metazoa; phylum Arthropoda; class Insecta; order Hymenoptera; family Cynipidae; genus Neuroterus; species Neuroterus valhalla. The sequence goes on along the minus strand of WSXT02245344.1, from coordinate 14,281 downwards.
AATTCATATTTTGGAATTGAATGTTCAACTATCGGGTCCAAAACTCAACTTTTATGCAAAAGTTTGATAATTTTGTTGGAAAATCAATTATTTCATTGAAGTCATCTTAATTGATCGAAAATTCAACTTCACTATTCAAAATCCATCTTCTTTGGTTGGAAAAAACTCTTTTTTTGTTGAAAATGCAATTGTTTCTGGTTCAAAATTGATCGCAGCTTAAAAATTGGTGTGCTTGGTTGTTAAATTCAACTGTTCTGGTCGAAAGTTCATATAAATTGGGTTGGAATTAAACTGTCCAACTTGAAAATTCAATCGTATTTTAGAAAATCATCTTCTTGGCTTCAAAGTTTAGCTGTTGGACTGGAAATACATGTTCGTAGGTTTAACATTTAACTATTGGGTTAAAAATTCCACTATTTTTTCAAAATGCATCTATTTTGTTGAAGTCATCTTTCTTGTTGAAAGATTGAAATTTCTTGGTTGAAAATACACTTTCTCGTTGGAGATTCAACCTGTCATTTGAAAATGAAATTTTTTATGGTTGAAGATGAATTATCTTTTTAAATATTCGAACATTTGTTCAAAAATGCATCTTTGTAGATGGAAAATCAAACTAATCTGTTAAAAATTCAACATTTTGTTATAAATTTCGGTATCTCATCAGAAATTAGACTATTTTGTATAACTAATTTTTTTTTTGGTAGGGGATCCATCTTTTTTGGTTGAAAATGAACTGTTTTGTTGAAAAATCAACTATCTCTAAATAATGCATATGTTTGGCTTTGAAATTGCAATCAAAGTGAGTCCAAACTGGTGAAGAAGTTCATGGACGGATTCTTCGATGATACATAATAATTGAAAAAATTTTGCTTTCAAAACAGTTTTGTTCCTTAACACAAAAAAAACTAAACGCATGCAAAGTTCGCGATTGGTGATGGTAGTCTAATAATAATTGGATTGCTAGTACAGCACTGGCTCGTAAAAAAAATTGAAGTTTATTCGAGAAACATCGTCAGCGGGTTTACAATAGAAAAAAGCTGATATGAAAATGTCAAAGAAAATATAGAAGCTGATCCTCGGACTCTTGAACCTGTTGTGAAAATAAAAGCGGAAGTACATAGAGAGATGAGTGGAACATGTACTCGATCCTCCTGCTGTGGGGCATTCAAGAAAGGTAATCCGCAGGAACTATCGGTTCACCCAAAGGAAAATAAAAAAGGATACAAAAATAAAGTCTCAAATAAAGGTTTAATAGACGATAAGCAGGCTCGGTCAACCTAAGTTCCACGAGTTTGTGTTTGATGGTAATGGGATATACTATCGCGGACGAGTAACCCATGAGCTATTACCACAAGGATGCTTTTATTATACCAACTTCAACGTAATGCGTAACTCTTTATACCGCAAACCATTCTTATAAATAAAATTGACGCAGCAAACTAGAAAATCAGATAACTTCCGTAAAAAAATAGTTTTTTGTCTTGGAAACAAAATAATTTTGATCTAACTATAATATAGTTTTTGACATTATTTGGTTGGGTCCAAATGTAGGGACAGCAGTTCAAAGATTCGTAAAAATCTTTTTTTTTATCAGTATCGAAATAGAACGAGAGTTTCTTGTAAGTCAAGTAAGACCAAAATACGGATGTTCGCTCTAGTAAATTGGTGACAGTTATTTTGTTTTTTCGCTATTGTTTGTTAGGACGACCTACTGAAATCCTGAGAGCCTTCCGGTCTGCAATTGTTGTGGAAATATTGTTAATAACAAAAAGCGAGAAACTGATTCATTGGTTGAAAATGATTTGTAAAGAATAAAATGTTTAAAATGAGCCGTATTTTAAACGTCGGTGATTGGTTCGAAGTTATGAGTTTGTTAATTGCAAAACCGTTTTTCCTACCAAGCACTAGCGATAACATAGATTGAATACTATTTCTAAGATCTATAAAATAAGCCAAGGATGAAGTCTTCTGTAAATTCGTTAACATTCTGTTAAAATGGAGCAAATTTCAATGTTCTTTTTAGTTTTGAGTAGGTCGTTTTTCAAGCTTCATCGAAATTTGGTGAGCGTAGAACAAATATTATTGATTGGTCCAGTTTAATTTGGAAGGGCAGCTATAGCTATAGGTCCACCAAATTTTGGTGAGCGTATACAACATAAAATATGAATGAATCAACATTTTATAATGTTTTTGTGTCATTTTGAAGATAAATTCCGACGGGATAACATCATTTTATCGCCATTATTGTACAGTGTTTTGCTCGTGTCGTCCCAGAAATTGAAATTTGATACAAACTTACCTTCAGATTGAGCCCAAGAACATCGGAGAACGTTTATTAATGAAAATCTTAGTTAAAATCTGAGAAAGCAAACAGAAAAAACTTACTCTTGCACTATGTGATTATTTCTCGTTCAGTAGCTCAATTAGAGTCATCCTCAAATAAAAAGTACTGCAAAGATGTCCACCTGACCGGATACACCTGGAAATTAACTGGTACTTGATTCTCTGACAAAGATTTTTCTCTTGAATCAGCTAATATTTGAATTGAATATCGTCTTCTGGAACGGAGTTCCTTATACGAGGGTAGAGAGATTTCGTGGGTAGGGACCAATTTCATAGAATTACTTTTGTACCGTTACACTTTGAAGTCATAAATTAGCGTTACACTGACATTATTGACTTTAGAAACTGATACCGGTTGAAATTTTTACTCTAGAGAAGGATATATGACACCCGTTGACATTTTTACGAGCATCCTTTACGATCTATAGATTTCACGAAAATGCGACTTCTTGAATTTCGGAAAATTTTCAACCAATTTTTTAAACATTCAATGTGTTATATTTATTAGCTTTTCAGCAAAGTTTGAATCGCAAAAATCGGGCTACTTTTGCGATTTCCGCTCTATCATTATCGTTTCGCAATAGAAGTGAAAATGGTGCGATTTTTGCGATGCAAGTTTTGTTGTAATGATAATTATAATACATGACAACCGTTAAAATTATTACGAGCATCCTTTACGACCTATTGATTTCACGAAAATGAAACTCCTTGCATTTCGCAAAATTTTCAATCAATCTTCACACACTCCATGCCTTATTATTAATAGGTTTACAACAAAGTACTTTTGCGATTTTTGCTATTTCATTATCGTATCGTAATATAAGTAAAAATGGTCCGATTTTCGCGATTCAAGTTTCGTTGTACTGATAATTATGAAGGATTTTTGAATGCACATAAGCTGATGGGGAATCGTGCAAAATTGCCATGTAAATGTGACATGAAAGAGAAGCGTCAATGATCCTAATCTCGATCTCATTGGGACCTAGAGACTCTAGAGAGGGATATATGACACGAGTTGAAATTTTTACGAGCATCCTTTTTTTGTGATTTTTGCTTTTTTTCATCATCGTTTCGGTATAGAAGTAAAACATAGTATAACATTGAATACAAAAAAAATGATCGAAAAGAAAAGTAAACGTGTCCCTACCGCATGTTTCAAAGACACGCATTAGTTTTATATAATTATTTGAAGAACGTTTATATTCAGTATTTGTTGAGCGACGGAAAGAACTTTGTTCCTTACGCGTGTCACTTGTTATATATTTTATTGCTTTAGTTCTGATTTGGAAGAGTGAATTTTACATAAAAGTTATAATCTTGATCTAAAGGCAGGGAACAGTGAATTGTTACATGAAATGTTATTTTCGGACAATAATTTATATTCTGAATAAGAAGAAGGGAATTTCTTTGCATTTTGTTTTTTGTCGCAAAGATAATGACACATTTAAAAAACATTTTAGTCGCGAATGGTAAGGAGGATTGAGGAAGAAGAATTTCCTCCTTGGGAGGAAATAGACATTCAAAGAGTCCTCTGTTTCAAGCAGTGACTGTTTCATGGTTTCATTGCAATTTGTCCATAAAGTTTATGCCATGTCATACAAGCTTCGCGGCATACGTACAGGTACCGCTTGTAAAAGTGACATCATTGCGTTATAACGTATACTTCACGTATACGTTTTTATACATATCTGAAATCCCCCCCTCCTGCAGGAGATCATCAAACAATAAAAACCCTCAGCTCAAATCCCTTCTCAAAATCCCTAATTACTCCAACTCTCATGATAAGCCTTCACGCGATGCCTGGAGTACTCAATCCTGAGGGGTTTTCCAATCTCTGCAACCCCTTGCCATCTGCAGACAGATTTTTATTAGAAGCGCTCACATTCGACTGACCATTTAGGCAGGGGAGTGGAAAACTGCAGAAAACCGAAACTCCCGAGCGCAACCGATTTCCGACAGGAGGGTTTTGAGTGCAGACATTCTATTGCATCGAGTGTACACATCTATAATCGTTGAGAAACCTACTCGACGTAGTTGAACGCAGTGAAAACATGACTGAGCGAGAATCCTAAACGGTCACCCACCCGAGAGGCAACCCCGCGATTTTGTAATTAGAAGCATTTAATAATTGAAATGGCAATTACACAAAAAATTATTATCCTACAGTGTCCATTCTCTTTAACACTTATAGAGCATAGAGATTGCTACTTTTCTAACAAAACTCAGTTATGGAAATGAAAAATTAACAAAGTTATTAAATCGTTAAACAAGCCTTAAATTGCCTGGTTTTTCCTTATTTTCTCGGCCTCTAATTATCCGATCAGGTTGATCAAGGGATCATTTTATTCGTTACTTAATTGTCTATAACTTTTGGATTGATGCATTCAAGATTGCTCGATTATTTTTCATGTTATAAATAAAACAACTAAAAAAGTGAAATTTTTCGGCTTTAAGCGTTAATGAAAACATCGGACATTTTATTTGCGAATCAAGAATATGACTCGAATAAAGTATAAAGTACCTTTCTTCTGAAGGCACAGACGGTTTTCTGCAAGAGTTTTTGGCACAACAATTTCTCTATTGCTTGGACTACCTCATTTATCTTACTTGCGACAAAGAATTGCAGAAAAAATTTGTATTCCACTTGAGAAGAGAGGAAATTGAGAAAATTGCTCTCTGAATTGAAAATTCCTCAAAATTTGAAAGTCCTCCCTTCATAATTTTAAATGAAGAAAGTACTTCAAGCAGTTTTTAGAGTAGAAGTACTGTTTCAAATGAGAAATATTTCTAAATTACAATAGAAAATTTGTTCACATTGTTTATTGCAAACTCGTCCTGTTTTAGTCAAAAAATTAACTCATTGCTTGAAAGTTTAATTCTTTTCTTGGAAATTACACATTTTTGTTGAAGGTGCATTATTATAATTAAAAATCCACCTCTGATTGAAAATTTAACTACTTTGTTAAAAATCAATTAATCTGTTTTTAGAGAAGATTCAAGTATTCAGTTGAACATTGATTTTTGAATTTAAAAATAAAAATATTTCTTTGGGAAATTTAACTGGAAATTTAGCTGTTACATCCTTAGTGGAAGATTATCTTTTCTTGTTCAAAATTCAACCATTTGGATGGAAATTTGTCTTTGTGGATTGATTACTTATTTCGTTGAAAATGCACATATTTTGTTGAAAAATGTTTTTTTTGGTATAAAATTATCTTTTTCTCCGAACGTTACTTTTCTTGTTTGAAAATTCTTCTTTACGGTTAACAATCCAAGTTAAACAGTTGAATATTTTTCATATCAGTTGAAAATTCATTTGGTTGAAAACTCTTATGTTTGGTTCCTAATTAGACAAAAATGTTACTATTCTATTTTTGGTTGGAAATTATTCTCTCTTTAGTTCAAAATTAAACCATTTTTTTTTAAATTGTGTTTTTTGGTTGAAAATCCATTTTTGGTCAAAATTTCAACTATTCTAGTGGAGAGTTCATCATTTCAGGTAAAAACTCGTCTTTCTGGTTAAAAATTCAACTGCTACAATTAAACATCAGTCAGTTTTTTTTTATACAACCTAATGTTTTTTTGTTATAAGTAATTTTTCTCAACTGAAAGTTTAACTTATTCCAAATGAAAATTCCCAAGTTACTAAAAATTAATTGATCTGTTTGAAAATTTAACTCTTTCAGTCTATGATTCTTTATTTTAGTTAAAAACTCTCATGTTTGGTATGAAATTGGGTTATCGCATTAAAAATGTTACTGTTCCATTCTCGGTTGAGAACGATTGTTTTATCAGGTGAAAACTCAACTAATTTGTTGAAACATTGTATTTTTTGGTAGGACATTAATCTTTCAATTTGACAGTTAAGCTCCTTTTTCGAATATTCATCTTTATGATTGAAAACTAAAGTGCTCTAGTTAAATATTAATCATTTTAGTTGAAAATTCATCTTCTTGTTTTGCCATTTAAACTGTTCCATTCGAAGATTTATAATATTATGTAAAAATTTATCAATTCATCACTTTCGTTGAAAAATGAACTATTTTATTGGAAATCCGTTTTTGATTTGTTATCATAAATTGATTTCTTTGAGTTGTAAGTTCATATATTCCAACTTTTGTAATAAAAATTATATTTTTTCGTGGGAAAGTTGAGTATTTTTCCAAAATTAATTCATTTTGCAATTCTTGATCTGTTTTGTTAAAGCCAGCTAAGGGGATAAAACTTTTTTTTACAGTTACTTACCATCAAAATCTACGCAGTCTATGCTTAGCATTTTAGATGAGGAGCTTTGAACACGTTTTGGAATTTTTTACCGATTTTTGTTATTTTTGGTCGTTGGAAATGACAGCCTTCCCGGCAGATAGGGGTATGCAACTTTTTTGGCAATTATTTACAATTAAAATTCACAAATCCATGTTTAAGATTTCAGGTGAGAAGCTTTGGAATTATTTAAGAATTTTTAATCGATTTTTGAAATTTGCGGGTTGAAATCGACTGCTTTCCTCGTCAGCTGGGGGGATGAAATTTTTTTTAGAGTTCTTTGGTATTAAAATCTACTAAGTCCGTTCGTTATATTTTAGATAAGAACATTTTTTATTTTTTCGTTTACGACTAACGTTGCAAACTTCAGTTTCATTTAGTTGACCGGGAAAATTGAAAGACTTGACCTGGAAAAACCGAGAAATGACCGGGAATTTGAAACTGTCTGCCATATCGACACCCTGAAATTCAATCTAGAACATTAATCAATGCGAACATTATTGTATAATATTGCAGAAGTTAATTAAATTTGACACCCCTTTTAATTCGCTTATCAAGTTCACCATGAATTTGCTCGATTCTGACACCTTTCTTCTCGTTCTATACCATTACGTCATTGATTGCTTGTGCTGGTATAGACTAGATATAGAGCCTAGAATTAGATACGTTAAGAACACTATAGCTCGTCACGGACGGTTTCCGTAGATTTCGTCGATTAGGGACGGACGAGGACTTCTTGAACGTGGGAAAGAAGGTGGTGTTTGTCTACCGTATCTGTGTAAACTCTTTTTTATTCGCCTCCTTCTGTATGTCGTGAATGGATTATGACTTTGCAATATTTTTAAAAACTCGTAAAAAAAAAACTTCCTTTGACATACTCTTATGTGACTCGTAAAATACTTAATTACTACTTAACGTGCAATTTTTTTTCGCATTTAAAAATGTATGCAAACTGCTTTTAACTTCCACTAAACGTGAGAATCTTTTACCGAGTTGTTATACCGGAAAAATCAGGGAATGAGAGTGAATTTCTTTCTTCAGCAAATTTTTATTTTTGTTTTAAATACTTTTTTGGAGAAAAAAACATATAATTCGAGAGTTACATTCTCATTAATGAGGAGGTATTGGTTTTCTGTGAAAATCGACTTTCGCGAATTTAATTAAATCTCCACGTTTTGATACCCCCTGAGTAAAAAAAAAACGATTATTACAAAGGTGTCTTCTGGTTTTATCCATCGAAAAAGCTTTTTGAAAAAATAAAAATGCACATTTCCGCCTAAACTATACAAGGTGCAAGGAAATGTTGGCGAGCAAAATTATTCATTTAAAAAGATTTGCAAGTTTCCTTCAGACCATTTGTTTTGATAGTTTTTGTTTGATTGAAAGATTCTATTGAAAATCGAAAATTCCATTTTGCAGAAAAGCTATGCGAAACACTGGAAAATTGGTAGATAGGAAAATAGTTTATTCTGAAAAAGGTGTGCAAACTAATTATCAACTACTTTTTGGAAAATACATATAGTTTTTGTTTTAATCATGATAACGCACTTGACAGAAAGAAAATTGCCGTTTTCGGGCCAAACTATGGAAGAAAAGGAGAAACAATAATATGCAAAATTATTTACCATAATAAGGTCTACAAATTTTGTTTGAATAGTTTCGCAATAAGACTTATGAAAGTTGCCATTTACTAGCCAGACATGAATCTCAAGGGCGAGTATTGTAATAAGAATGTGTTGTATTGTAATAAGTATTGTAATAAGAACGCACGCCCTAGGCGCGCTCAAACTTGGGAGCGAAGCGCGCAATTAGAATGTGCCGCCCACCGGGCACATTTTTTTTAGTTTTTTATGTTTGAGAATGAAGTTATACAGTTTTGACCATTCGTGATCATAAGGATGGACTCTACGTACAGTCAACGTCAAAATTCAGTGAACTTTATAATGAGTCATAAAATTGCCCAAAACATGAAAATGAAGTTGTTCCGGGTTTCGATCGTGTAAAAACTACAAATTTTGTCGACGTTACAGCTCGCATCTTCAGGACATATTTATTATTAATTGCTGCGTAATTTGAAGGAGGCTTCTAAGCGTGCTTCAGGAAAGAATAATTCAGGTTGACATTGTTTATTTATGAGAAGTTATTAAGAGTTTACAGATGACTTTAACGGTCTATTTACTACGCGTTGTCTTCTCTTAAACTTTTGTGCAAAATTCATAATTTTCTAATATTTCTTGTGTAAAAATTTATGATCTGAGTATAGGAGGACCTGTGCTCTTCAAATCTACATTATTTCACGAGGATAAGTGTGCCTTATATTTGCCCTTACAAATCCATGCTTTCCTATTACGCATTCATTTTTCAAATTTTGATGAAGTTTAATCGTTTAATATTTTTTGTTTAAAAACTGATAGTCTCAAAATTCGACTAGCTCTTATTTGAGCAGTTAATAAGAATTTTTATTAGATCCCTGCAGTGGGTTGGTGCCCCACTCAGTGTAAAAATAACGTTAATAATTTGCTTACAATGATAAAACGTAAACGAGTTTAGCTTACCCCGAAAATAATAAAATAATAGTTCTTGCTTTCTCGTTAGGAAAAAGTAACCATTCTTATCCGATCCTGATAAACAAGGCCTTCTTTATTTCTTTGAAGGATTCTCTACAATTCTATTTGGGTAGGTTTTATTGAAGAAATTATTTCGGGAATCAAAAGTATTGCATTTGTTATAAACAATGAAAGCTTAAATTCCAATCAACAATACACAAATTGAAGTGTGGAGAATCCTTCCGAAAAATAAATGAGGCTTCAATTATTGGTATAAGATAAGAATTGTAGCTTTTCCCTGACGGGAAATAAAAACTAAAACTTTAAATAACTTCTGATAAATAAACAATTTCATACGTCATTATAAAGAAGATCAAATTTTCAGATTGACTGTGCGTAGTGTACATCCCGAAGGCTTTGAGACGTCGAGTTTGGCCGTTTAAAAATTTTAATTCTTGATATTTTGGAATTTGAAATAAATCTTTCTATTATTGCTAATTGTAAAATAGTTTGATTTATTAGCGAAATGGATTTTTCATAAGAATTTTAGTTTTATCTATCTAACTATTTATTTTATTTCATTACTTTTTTATTTATCGCGATTGTCTAAAGTTTGATATCAATGCAATGGTTTCTTAGTTTATAGAAACAAAATTTTCATAAATTGGTGAGCAGAATCTGCTGACATCGATAGACATCTTATATAAATCCTTCCCGTGGTAGAAAATTTATTCAATTAGAAGTTTATTTTGTCTATAAAATGCTAAATTTTGAATTCTACAATTTTTATTGTTATTCCAGAAGTTTAAATTTTCTAATAAGAATGTAAATGGTTAAATTTCACTAATTTCTCAACTCCCAGCCCGAAGCCGTAATCGAATCCAACTAAAAATTATTCAAGTTTGAGAATAAGGATTACTTTGGTTTAGAAATATTCCATTTCGAACGTTTTTCGAAAAAAATTAAATTTAAAAGATTGAAAGAAGTCCCTTCATATTGAGCTGTCAAAATTATCATTTATTTTCTGTGAGGAAATCATATCGAGGTTACATTCAGGGGAAAAATCGAATCAATCACTTTATGCGTCACTTATGCTTACATTTAAAAGAATAATGTTTGCAATTTATGGTATTTCAACTCTAAAAAATGTTCAGGGTTATGGCCCAAAATTTTATGACGTTTAGTTCTGGAACATTCAATTTGAAAATTTCGATCATCAAGTCTCCTAATTTTTAATTGTTCAATGCGAAACTTTACAAAAAATTTTCAGATGTATTCAATTTGGAGCATTCAAGATGGCAGTAGGAGTAAGAATTTCTTACCCCCCTTCCCTATATTTACACTAATAGTTGGTTCTCCTTGAAAGAAAAGAAAACTCATATTTCAATTAATTAAATAATAATGTTGAATCAGGTTTTTAATTGAAAACTATTGGAAGCACTTCAAGTTATGCCTTTCCTGTACACTGATTTCTTTGACTGATTTTATTAGTAAAGACCCCTTCCCACCTGCTACATACGTAATACTTGAACGGACGGATTATTTTTAGTTATTAACTAAATAAAATTTCAACTAAATTTCACTTTGGATTGTTCGATTTATAGGGTTCAAATTCCTACAAAATTAGTTCCAAAAAACACTGCTAAGAAATTGACTGCTGCCAGCAGAGATACAAGTCTTTTTCATTCTTTCTCCACTATTTTATTTCGATGTTCCGTGAAGAATACCAGATTTGAAATACCACTTACATCCATTTACAAAAAACTTCTACAGAACGGGATGATATTCTACCATCGCTGTAAAAATCAATCAGTGTTTGATCGATATTTACCAGGGATTGTGAGCCTTCCTCGATCCCGCTGGGAACAAAATTGGTTCTCAATCAGTAATTACACTCGCCAAACCTGTCAGTCATTGTGGTGACTGCTCTGATCAGAGGTACTTATCTTTTTTATTCTCCATCCCCACTGTTTTTGGTCAAAGTTTCACGAAGAAACCGGGTTTGAAAAAGCTACCTACCATGAACACCTCTACCCAAAAAACTTTCTCAACACGTGATGCTATTTCATTATCGCTGCGAGAATCGATAAGTGTTGAATCGATAAGTGTTGAATCGATAAGTGTTGAATCGATAAGTGTTGAATCGATAAGTGTTGAATCGATATTTACCAGTGACTTGGAGCCTCGCCCGTGGGGAGCGAAAATGGTCCTTAATCAGTAATTACACTCGCCAAACCTGTCATGGTCATTGTGGTGACTGCTCCGAGCAGAGATACCAGGTCGAGCGTATTCGGATCTTTCCCACAGTGTCCGGTAGGCCAAAAAGAAACCATAAAAACTCCTTGAGTGGAGATGTGTCTCTCTCCTTTTCTCTCTTGGACCTTTTCCTCCTCCTTTCTCTCTCTCTCTCTCTCTCTCTCTCTCTCTCTCTCTCTCTCTTTATGGTTTGTCCCGGCCTCGGCCCCGGTTGCCCGTTCCGCGTTCCTTTTTTCTTCTCGTTTTATCATCGGCGTAAGCGTGGCTCAAACCCCCACTTGGACCTCTACTTCGTATCTGGAATGCGCAGCCAGGCTCACACCAGCCAACAATTTGCTTGGATCGCCATGAATATTCCACTTTTCTTGTTCCCTTTTCCCATTCCCCTCACATCGTCACCCCTTTTTCATGTTTTTCTTCCTTTTTTCACTGTTTTTATTCCTTTTTCAATGTTTTTCTTCTTTCTTTTTGTGGACGTGTATGAGCAAGAGCTCTTAGCTTGTCCACGAGTCTCCAGCAATTCAAAGGCCCTCGAACTCAGTAAACTTACTAGGACTATCTCTGCGTACACATATAATTTTACCATTCAATCCACCGTCTTCGCTGCAATGCGATTTGCCGAGATTAGGCGATGTTTATCAAATCTCGTTATCGTGATGGTTTTATGTCCATTTTACGAGTCTTATTCACTGACTCGATCCTATCGAGATGAGCTTGTAATTGTCCATTATCGTTTGTGTTTAAGCTTTTATCGAACGCTTGAATCTATAATAAGATTTTCAACACGGAGGAAAATCCTGTAGGGTTGATTAATTAATGAGCTTCAGCTGTTGCGAAGTCGTTAAATCACAGAAGTTTATTGCGACGTAGCTTGGGAAACTTGACATTTTCCCCATCTGCTGAGCGTCCACCCGACAAATGATTTCAAATTTCCGGTTTTCTCTCGGTCAATTTAATATAGTTCAGAAAAAATGGAATTATGTCACTTCCTCTTCCAAGTCGTCACAATTAAAATTTCCTCTTTGTGAGTCATAATTGGAATTATTGAACAAAAATTCCCGTTCTGTGTCAACAATTATCCGTTCCAAGGGAAAATTTTAGTTCTTTCTCTCAAACTTTTTTTTTGTGTCGACAGTTCCCTGTTGCAAGTGAGAATTAAGATTTTTCCAAGAAAGGCCGTTTTCGGAAAAAGTACCATAGAACCTTTTTTCTCGGAAATCGCTAGAGAAGCATTCAAAAAGCTTAACCTGGAAAATGCGGGATCATTCAAGGGCGGGTTTTTGTCAACTCAAAAAGTGTTTCGATATGATATATCTCGGGAATGGTATAGCTTTTTGGGGAAATTTGTGAGGACAAAAAATGTCGGGGGTAATGTTTTCTGTAACTTTCCTCATCGGGTCGACATGCTGCCATGAAAAGTGCAATCAATAAATGGCGCTAGAGTACCAAAAAAAGCGTTTTCTTGTTTTTTGACAAAAAAAGCAAAGGCGGCAAAAGGAGAAGTGAACAATACAATGCAAACTTCATTGATATTGCCAAACAACTGCTTGGTTTTGTAATAAAATACAAATTGGTATGGACGAAGCTTTTTTTCTCTTTGCCAAGCCAAGATTCTATGAAATAATGAACACTTACACGTATTTTCCATGTTGCACGCTCAACAACAATTATTAGCACATTTCTGTACAGCTGAAGTCAGCATAGTTTTGCAAAAAAATTTAAAAATAATAAATGTTACTTCATAATGACAATTTATCATAATAAGGAATTATTTGAAAGTCCTACTTACAAAAAAGTTATTTATGCAGTCCCAAACAATGGGAAATCTGCGGTGACAGGTTTGTCACGCTATAACTCATGAACAGTAAGTCGGACAAGAAAAGTTTTAATATAAATTTTGTGGGTTTTTGAGACAAACAACTTATCCAGTGAAAGTTTTGCGTTAAAAATTTTTTTCTGTGCCAAAAAGCGAGAAAACGCCTTTTTCGGTACTTTAGCGTCATCTATTAATTGCACTTTTCATCGCAGTATGTCAACTCAACAAGAAAAATTGTAGAAACCATTGCCCCCAAGATTTTTTGTTCTTCAACATTTTCCCAAAAAGCTACCATTTTCGAGATATATCAAATCCAAAATTTTTTTTAATTTTCTCAAAAACCCGCCCCTGAACGATACTGCATTTTTCAGGTTAAGCTTTTTGAATGCTCTCCTAGCGATTTCCGCAAAAAAATGTTTCATGGTATTTTTTTCTACAAAATTTGACAGATTAACTGTACTACTGTTTCTACCCAGAGTTAGAGTAACAAAATCTATATAAAACAAATTGTAATTTGCGTGTCTGTACAATGGGAAGAAAAATCCTCGACAGACACCCTAAACTGATTTCTAAAATTCAATTATAATTAGATTCTGCTATCTCAGAATAAATGGAGGATAAGGATATATTATTAGAAAATGTGATTGAATAGACTCAACAAGTAACTAATTTTCACTATTTTGTTATAAATTTCTTGATTGTCGTGGTAAAAAGGGTCGTAAATTTGACTTATTTAAGATCTGGATTACTCTGACAAGATTGAGAGCATTTGAGCGACTGAAAAAGTTATTTTTATTCATTATACTATCAAGCTGAATCCCTTCCGGGGTAAGTTTAACTCGTTCACACTTTATTATTGTAAACGAATTATTATTGGTGAAGTTGCACACTGAGAAGGGCACCAGTCTCTCGCAGGAATCTGTTAGAAATTGCTACATAAATGACCAAACAAGAACCAGTCAAGTTATAAACAAAATAATTTAGTTTTATCGGAAATAATAATAGAAAAAAATTGGTAATCGAATTTTCTCATGATCACGAAAAATATGAAATTTCA
>WSXT02245333.1:0-15369 GCA_011762715.2 Neuroterus valhalla | reverse complement strand
TTGACAAACTTTGATCGAGTGCGCAGCACGAGACACGCGATGAGAATGTAGTCGTTAAAGCCGGAGAAGCTTTAACAGAAGAGAATTCAAATTCATCAAATTAAAGTAGACAACGTTCCACTTTTGATTTTCAAAAGCTTTATGTACAACTGTAGGAAGGTACAAAGGCCGAGCGCGTAGCGCGAGGTAAATTTATAACCGAGCGCGGAGCGCGAGGTGAGACTACCATCGAGCGCGAAGCGCGAGATCCCAAAGACGCGCGATTAGAATGTGCCCGCGCAGCGGGCAGATTTTTTGTATTACAACAGGTATACTTTTTATTTTATTTTATTTATTTTATTTCCTTTGCCTTTTAATAATCTATTAGCCTTTGTTTTCGAGTTCCCTTATGAAAGTTGCTTGCAAATGTTTTGACCTTTATGATCATTACTCTTGAAATTATGTAGTTTATTTTCCGATCTTTCTGATGTAATTTTGAATTATTTTGGTGTGAATTCATGTTATTCTTCTTTCCCTCAATATTTAAATGTTATCTTTGAGACACTCTTTTATCATTTATATTGTATGATTTTAACAGCTGAATAAATACTGATGAGGGTGGCACACAATGGCCGCCGAAACGTTTAACTGACTAGTTGCGTCGTTATTTAAACTTATCTATAACAACTAGTGCAGAGGAATAGATTGTATGAAAACATCATTACATTTTGCATGGAGCAACTCAACATTAGAAAGGGTTTCCCGCGGGATGAATCTCATCACTTCACACCTCGGTTTATTATCGCCCCCAAATTGGACGATTTATCATCGAGAGAGTGCGAAAAATGGGGCAAGGTAAGGCAAAAAGTACAAGAGAAATGGGAATTGAAAAGACTGTAAGAGGAAAAAAAGACAAAACCTCCGGCGACACCAGCTGAATGAGCCATTACGGCAGTTTTAACAGAAATAATTATCGTCAGCTCTGAAAAAAAGGGTGTATTCTCATTGGTATATTGCAGAACCCATTGAAAAACTGTGAGATATTTCGCGCATATTGCAGTTTTCTATAACAATGACGACTTTCGAATTGGGCGCCGTTTTCTTCCTGAAAGGAAGCGTTGGTGGTGGCTCACTTGGAGGCCAAATTGTTTGTTTGTCAGGTGGCTCCGTGTGCACAAATAAGTCGGAACAAATGATATCCTGGCTGCATTACGACCCGAAAGAGGGAGAATGAGAGAAAATTAGTGGGAAAAAGGGAGTGAAGGTAAAATATAAGGGAGATGTGCAGGAAGATTCCTGTGTGCCTAGGGGTGATTGTAACGAGGCGAGCAAGAACCAGAGCGTCATTAAGGCCGGCCTCAGGCCCATTGAGAGTTCCTACTCAAATCAACCCTAGAAAACATCCCCTTTCTCCATAAGTGCAAGATTCACGTTGGATGTCAATATTTGAAGAACGCTTGGAGTTAAGTCATTTTGTAGAGTAAGATGGAATCGTTCTTTAGAATTCAAGTGCTTCCATTTTGGAATCTTACTGGGATTCTATTAGTGATATGCACAACAAGTTCAGGACAGGTAAAGTTTTTGGATTGTCGAGTCGAGTCGGTTTCGGGTTCGAAGGCGAACCCAAAACCCGAAAACCCGACTTGATCTGGAAAACCGACAAGCCTGCCGGCCCAGAAACCCGACATAATCCAAAAGACCTAAAACCCGGCTCGACCTTAAGCTTCCGAGTTGAGTCGGGGTTCCGAGTTTCCGAAGCGGGTCAGATTTTAGAACTTCCGTGTCAGGTTTTGAAGCCGAAAGCCCGGCTGACCCGAGAGACCAAAAACCCGACTCAACCTGAAACTTCCGAGTCGAGTCGGGTTTTGGGTTTCCGGAGCGGGTCAGGTTCTAGAGTTTCCGTGTCAGGTTTTCAACCCGAAAGCCCGTCCCGGGTTTCCGAAGCGGGTCAGGTTTTAGAGCTTCCGTATCGAGTTTTTAACCCGAAAGCCTGGCCGGCCCGAAAGATCAAAAACCCGACTCAACCTGAAACTTTTAGGTCGAGTCGGGTTTTGGGTTTCTGAAGCGGGTCAGGTTTTAGAGCTTCCGTGTCAGGTTTTTAATCCGAAAGCCTGGCCTGGCCCGACCCGAAAGACCAAAAACCCGACTCAACCCGAAACTTCCGAGTCGACTCGGGTTTTCGGGTTTCCGAAGTGGGTCAGGTTCTAGAGCTTCTGTATCGGGTTTATAACCCGAAAGCCCGTCCCGACCCGAGAGACCAAAATCCCGACTCAACCTGAAACTTCCGAGTCGAGTCAGGTTTTTGGGTTTCCGAAGTGAGTAAGCTTTTGGAGCTTTCGTATCGGGTTTTTAACCCGGAAGCCTGTACCGATCCGGAAGACCGGAAATCCGATTCAACCTGAAACTTCCAGGTCGAGTCGGGTTTTGGGTTTCCGAAGCAGGTCAGGTTTTAGAGCTGCCGTATCGGGTTTTAACCCGAAAGCCCGGCCCGACCCGAAAGACCAAAAACCCGTCTCAACCATAAACTAAAAGACCAACTTGCCTTCGATCAAAAATACAGCAACGAAGATTTTTTGGAATGATTTTCGGGTTTTCAAGTCGGGTCTGGATTTCGAGTTTTCAAGCCAGGTCGAGGATTCAGGTTCTTGAGTCGGGTCGGGTTTTTGAGCTTTTGTGTCGGGTTTGGTACCCGAACTTGAACTTCACCCGATCCACAAGATGCCTGACGTTACGAGTGTAGTTTGTTCGGAATTCATCTTTTTCGGCTACAAATTCTAGTGATTTGTAAAAAAAGTTTAATTATTTGGTCAAATTGTTTAAATAAATTATCTTTGGTTCTGAACTTCGGATCTCCAAAGGATATTTCCAAGGAGAATCCATTGACATCTTTGGTTTTCTGAAAGACCTGCCAGCTATATTTTTATTTTAGGCCAAAAATTAAAATCTATGTAAGCTGGCTGTTAGTATGTGTGTTGTGCGTGGGAGTGTTGGAAACATTGTTTAAATTAATATTTTTTCAATTTCCGAAATTCCCACTAATCAATGTGACTATGAGGAACATTTCAAGGTTGCGTTCAAACATGAATTTTCAAAATCTAATTGTTCAAAAAAAAAAAAAAATTATAAACAATTTAATTGTTTAAATAAATTATCTTTAGTTTTGAACTTCTGATCCCCACAGTGTATTTTCAAGTAGAATCCATCGATATCATTGGTTTTCTGAAAGACCTGCCAGCTATATTTTTATTTTAGGCCAAAAATTAAAATCTATGTACGGTGGCTTCTAGTATGTGTGTTGTGCGTGGAAGTGTTGAAAAGATTGTTTAAATTAATTTTTTTTCCAATTTTCGAAATTCCCACTAATCAATGTGACTATGAGGAACATTGCTAGGTTGCGATTAAACATGAGTTGTCATAACCTAATTGTTAAAAAAAATAAAAATTATAAACAATTTAATTGTTTGAATAATTTTTTTTTTCATTCTGGTCTACTCGTCTGCTAAGGGTATTCCCTAGTAGAATCCATTGATATCTTTTGTTTTCTGAAAGAACTGCCAGCTTCATTTTCATGAGAGTCCAAGAATTCCAATCTATATGCGCTTGCTTTCAGTATGTGTTGTGGTCGTGGAGGGGATAAAAATATTGTTATAATAATTAATTATCAATCGCATATGGTTTAGAGGTGATCGGTTTGATGGTTTCTCCTCTCGTTAAACGTGGATTCAGTTTCTTGGTTGTTGGTTAGTCGAAAACGAAAAAAAAGAATTATAAACAATTTAATTGTTTAAATACTTATTCTTTCGCAGCCATTTTCGGATTTCCACGGGGTATTTACATTGGTTATCTGCCAATACTTTCAGAATTGTCGTCGGATTGATACATTTGTTTATATCTTTATCCAAATGTTATTAACAATTTATTTATTTAAATAATTAATTTTTAAACCTGATTCGGGTATCTCCAAAAGATATTGTTGAGACGAATTCAGTGATACCTTTAGTTTTTTGATGCGACAAATACTTTTTTTATAAACACTGTCCAAAGTTTCAAATCTATATCTATAGCTAACTTCAGTGTCGTCGATCGCCGCTATTCCTTGCTTGCGCGCCCGAGATCTCTCGCTCACACCGTTTTTTTCTCTTGTTCATTCTCGTTATCCATTCTGTTCTTCTTCTGGGAACTCTCCTCTCCTTCTCTCAACTCTCTTCTTCTTTCAGCTCTCTCCTTAACTTCTTCCCTTCCCCGTTTCTCCTCTAAAAATTCGTCTACCCTTCTTCTCTTCTCCTTTTTATCCTCTTTTTCTCTTCTTTCATTCTTTTCTTCTATTCCCGACTCTTCTTCTTCCCCCCTCTTAACTCTCGTCTTCTCTTTTTTTTACCTCCCCTCTTCTGAAGCATCTTCTTCTCCTCTCCTCACCTTCTCTTAACTCTCAACTCTCCTCTTTTCTTCTGCTTTTCTCCACTTCTTCTCTCCTTCTTTCCATTTCCAAACTCTCTTCTTACTTTCCTCTCCTAAATCTTTTCTCCTATTATTCTCTCCTTTCTGCTACTCTCTCCTTATTTTCTTCTCTCAACTCTCTCATTCTCTCCTTCTCTTCTTTTTCTCTTCTCCTCTTTTTCTTCTTCGACTCTTCTCTTCTTCTTCTCTTCTTTCGTTCTTTCCTCCTCTCAACTCTTTTTTCCACTTCTCCGATTCTTCTCTCCTATTTCATCCTTCCTTCTACCTTTCCCTTAACTCTCTTCTTCTCTTTTACCTCTTCTTTACTTCTTTTAATCTCATTTTGACCCTCTTCTCCTCTCGAATCTGAACTCCCTTATTCTCTTATGTTCTTATCCTCTCTTCTTTTTTCCTACTCTTATTTACTTCTTCTATTCTTTTCTAAACTCTCACATGATCTTCTTCTCTTACTCTGTTCTTCTGTTCTCTTATTTTTTCATTTCTCTCCTTCCTTCTTTCCTTTTTTTCTGATCTCCTAATTTTCTTGTTTCCTCTTTCTCTTCTTCTTCCCTCAACTCTCTACTTCTCTTAAAGCTCTTCATCTCCTTTCCTCTTCTCCTTGTTTTATCTTTACCTTTTTTCCTCTCCTCCTCTTCTTTCTCTCCTCTTTCTCGTATCGTCCTGACTATTTCCTTCTCTTCTCCTCTCAACTTTTTTCATACCTTCTTCCCCTTACTCACTTCCTCTCTTCTTCTCTCCTTGCCTTGAACCTATTCTCCTCTTCTTCTTTGAACTGTGTTCTTGTCTTATTCTATCCGTTACTTCTCACCTCCTTCTCTTCTTCTCCCTACTCCCTTCTCAAATTGACTCTTTTCTGCTTTTTTCTCTCTTCAACCTCTTTTTAACTTCTTCTCATTTTTGCATTTTTTTTGTTCACTTCTCCTATTCTTCTCCAAATTCTCACTTGATCTTTCCTTCTTCACTCTAATCTTCTCTTCTTCTCTGAACTCTCTTCTTCTCATTTTCCAACTCTCTCCTTTCTTTTCTCTCCCTCTTTCTCTCTGTGCCTCTTTTCTTCTCCCAACTGTCTTTTTCCCTCTATCTTTCCTTCTCTTATTCTTCCCTTCCCTTCTTAACTCTCTTCTTCTCTCCTTTTTTTCGTCTCTTCGCTCTCTCCTTTTTACCTTCTCTCAACTCTCTTCTCCTCTCCCTGCTCTTTTCTCCTTATTCATTTCTCGCCCTCCTCCACATCTTCTCTCCTTCGCCTTACTCTTTTCTCATCCTGATTCTCACCTTCTAGTCTCCTCTTCTCATCTCCCTCCTCCTCTCCTCCTCTCCTCCTTCTCTCCTTCTTTTGTTCTCCAAACTTTATTCTTCCCTTCTTCCTTTAACTGTCTAATTCTCTTCTTTTCTCCTTCTCTTATTTCCTTCTTATCTGCTGCACTTCTCTTCTCTTCTTCTTCTTTTCTTTCAATTGTGTGATCTAACAAACACACTGGTTTTATTTCAGAATTATTATATGTCAGCATTGCCGAAAAACTTTAATATTTCTTCCTCAATTGTTTAGAAGATTTGAGTATTGTCACTCCAGAATTATCTTTTGTATAGAGTGGCTATGGAGAACTGATACGATTGATTAATTGATAATGAAGCATGGAAGGTGTTTGAAACTCCTGAACGGTCCAACCTTTCAGTAATTGATGACGCTTCATTAGCCCTGGAATTTGATTGGCCACACGAGATTATTTACCTGGGAGGTATGAGATCATAATGAGATCATGTTCGATCAGTGATAACCAACGTACGATGATGAAAAATGTGTGAAGAGTAATTAACATAGCTCCCTTCTCTCATGTTATCTACCAAATATTGATCTATCAAGGAATCAAACATGCATCCACTTCATCATATTTAATAATTTTGTTTGAAGACTTTTTGAGTACTAGGATAGAGGAAGTTTCTTTGGAATGGAGATATACATATGGCAGGAGTATATCAAGAATTGGTATAAGATGATATTAGAAGAAAGGAATGCCATAGTATTTGGAAAAGAAATGGTGAAAGATATTATGACTAAGAATAGCAATATTAAGATTGTTACACAAGTAAGGGAAGGGGTTCATTGGAAAAATAAAGAAAACTTATTGTACCGAATAAGAGGAAAGAATATGAATAAGAAACATGGAAGCATATATAGAAAGGAAGTATTAGGGATGATAAAGATGAAGAAGACTCCCAACAGAATGTAGTAAAGGTTTGAGGGGAGGATTGGGTAAGGAGTGGTCGAAAGAATTGGAAGAGGCTAGGGAAACAAATAGAGAAGAATACACATGAGTGGTAAATTGACAAGGTTGAGTTACAAGAGAAAGAAAGGAAAAGTTGCGTGGAGGAAGTTCTCGAAAAAGGATTGAGTAAAAAGTAGATATGAGAATTGAAGAGTAAAACTTGGGGATTATAGAAAATCAGTAAAGAATGTCATTCTCTTTAGGTATTCAACAGGAAAGGAATGAGGAGAAGGCTAAGGGAACAAAATAAAAAGAATAGACATGAATGCTCAAAATAACAAGATTGATATAGAAGATAGGAAAAAGGAAAATGATTTGAGGATGCTATAATAATAAATTAAAAGAAAAAGATCAGTCCCTCCTGATTTCCATCAATATGATAATTAGGAAGAATCTAAAATATAAGAGGCAGGCGAGAAGATTTGGGAAAGGTTTAATAAATGAGAATAGGGTGGAGTATGGATGGAGGTATTGGAGCAAGCTAGAGAAAACATCAGGGAGAATGATAATAAATGCAAAAAAAAGGCGGAGGATGAAGTGAAAGATAAGAAAACGGAAAAGGATTAGATGATACATAATATGTGATCTTGAGAGAAGTGATTCTCTCTATATTCTCAGCTATAAAGGAAATAGAAGGAATTTAGGGTGATGAAGACCAGAGCTAATGAAACAAACTGAGGAGATCATGAGAAAATTTGGAAAAAGACAAGATTGAGGCGGAAGAGAAATAAGATGGGAAGAATCGGACGCATGAGATACATAACAATTTTTAAATAAGTTCATTCTCTCTCAGGATTTAGGGGGAAAGGAAGTGGAAGGATCTTTAGATAGAGGAATCTGACAAAAGGATTAGATAAAGGTTTGAAGAGAAGAAGAATCAGGTGAGGGGTTGATAAAAGAATTGTGGGAAGCTAGAGGAACTTGTTTGGAAGAATATACATGAATACCTAAAATAACAAATTTTTGGTGAAAAAAGTGAACAGGAAAGAATGAGAGGGTATGAAAATATTTGATCTGAAGAAGAGTTCATTCTCTCACATTTGCAGCAGGATAGGGCTCAGGAGAAATTGAAGATAATGAAGACTGGCCAGGAAACAAAAGGAGTTTTAGAGGAAGGATTTGGTGAGGGTTAGATGAAAAAAATCAGAAGATGATACAGGA
Organism: Neuroterus valhalla; assembly: GCA_011762715.2. Classification (NCBI taxonomy): domain Eukaryota; kingdom Metazoa; phylum Arthropoda; class Insecta; order Hymenoptera; family Cynipidae; genus Neuroterus; species Neuroterus valhalla. The sequence goes on along the minus strand of WSXT02245333.1, from coordinate 7,507 downwards.
AAAGATATTGTGTGGATAAAAAATTTAAAGGACTTGAAGATAAAAGAGTTTGGCAAGGAAGTGTGGTAAAGGTTCAAGAGGAAGGATTAAATGAGAACTGGATCGATGGATTAGAGAAATCTAGAGGAACAGATTGAAAAGAAATTACGTGAACACTGACATCGGCAAGGTTGAGCTAGAAGACGAATGAAAAGGAGAAGGAAGGAGGATACGATAATATAAAATTTTTGAGGATGGGTCATTCCCATCCAGATTTCTAGCAGAAAGAGGATTGAGAGGAATGGAAGATACAAGAAACGAGGAAAAAATTTTCGTAAAGGTTCTTAATGAGGAAGGATAAGGAAAAGAGTAGATGAGAGCATTGAAAGATGATAAAAAAACACATGAAAAACATTATGAGTAAATGCTGGAAATCGCAAGGTTGAGGAAGGAGAGAAATGGAAGGGCAGTAATGAAAGAATAAGGTATATACCATTGAAGAAGAGGTCGTTCTATCTGGATGTTAAGTATGGAAGGGATCAAGAGGAATTGAAGATAAAGAAGGCTGGAAAGATTATGTGGCAAAGGTTTTAGTAGAAGGATTGGTTAAAGATTAGATGGAAGGATTGAATAAGGAAAGGGGAACAAATTCGAAAGAAAATACGTAAATGATGAGAATACCAAGGTTGAGGTAGGAAATAAGTGGAAGAAAAAGTCTAGAGGAATACGATAATACAGAATTCTTGGAAGGGTAATCTTTTCTGGACACTACTCAGCAGAGAAAAGGAATTACATAATTGAAGACGAAGAAAGCTGGTGAACGAATAGGGTAAAGATTCAAGAGTAGAAATAGTAGGAAGGAGGAGAAAGTAGAAATGAAGGAAAAGGCAAGAGGATAGATAATGCATGATCAAAAAGAGTCATTCCTCCTCAGATATCCAGAAAAAAAAGAATGAAGAAGAACTAAAGAAAGAGAGGGCTAACAAGAAATGTGGTAGTAGTTCTAAGAGAAGGATGAGATGAAAAACGGATAAAAGGATTGAGGAGGCTATGTGGTAAATTGAGAAGTTGTTATGTGGATTCTAAGTATGAGGAGGTTGGAGTCGAAGAGAAGTGAAAGGGAAAGATTGGAAACTACGATACTATTAAATTCTCGAAAACGTTGATTTTTTCTAGATTTTAAAAAGCAAAGAGATAGAGAAGGGGTAGAAATAAAGGAAGCTGGTAAGAGAATGTAGCTAAGGTTTCAGGAGAGGAAGGATCGGGTGAAAAGTGGGTAAGCAAATTGGAGGATAATGAAGGAACAAATCGAAAAGATTATGAGTAAATTCTGATGAATCCAAGATCGAAGTGTGAGAGAAATGAAAGAGGAAGAATAAGAGGATAAGGTAGTATTCAATTTAGAGAAAATTTCATTCTCTCCAGATTTTCAACAGAGAAGGAATCATGAGGGATTAGGGAGAAAGGAGGCTCGTAAGAAATTTTGGTAAAAGTTCTAGGGAAGGATCAGGTGAAAAGTGGAGGGAGGAATTAAAGAACGCTGGAGGAACAGATAAAGAAGAATATATGAGAATGCAAGAGAAGGCAAGGTTGAGGTAGAAGAGAAATCAACGCGAAAGAATGGGTGGATAAGGTAAAAGAAGAGTGAATGTAAGTGGATAGGAGGATACGATAATGTAAAATTCTTGCAAAAAAGGTCGTTCTTTCCATATTCTCAGGAGGAAATCAATTGAGAGGAATTAAAGATAAAGGCAACTGGCTAATAATTTAGTAAAGATTCTAAATGCGGCAGTATTGAGTAAAGTGTAGGTAGAGGAACTGGAAGATGATAGAGGAACAAATCCGGAAGATTAAGAGTAAAAGCTGAGAATGGTAAGCTTGAGATAGAAGGGAATCGGAAGGGAGAGAATGGGGTGGTGAGATTATATACAATTAAGAAAAGAGGTAATTCTCTCAGGACGTTGAGCAGGAAAGAAAGTGAGGAGGAAAAAAGATAAAGAAGGGTGAGGGCTGGATAGAAGAAGTGGAGATGTCTAGGGGAACAAATAAGAAAGAATATACGTGAATGCTGGAAATAGCAAGGTTAAGGTAGGAGAGAAGTGAAAGAGAGGGGATGGAGGAATACGATGAAAGAATTTTTTTTGAAAAAGTCATCCTCTCTAGATATTCAGCAAAGAAGGAATGAAGAGGAATAGAGGATGAAGAAATCTGGCAAACAATTGTGGTTAAGATTCCAGTAAGGAGAGGGTTTGGGTAAGGAGTGAATGGGGAAATCGGAGTGTAATGGAGGGTAACATTTTCGTAAAGGTTCAAGAAGGTAGATCAGGTGTGTAGTGGATGGAAAATTTAGGAGAAGCTAGGGAAACAGATTAGAAAGAATATAAATAAAGGCCAGAAAAGGCAAGTTTGGGGTAGGAATGAGAAAAGTAAAAGGAAAAGAATAGTAGGACAGCATAATATAAAAATTTGAAAGGAAGTTAGGAGGAATCGAAGGTAGTGAGGGGAAATTCAAGGTGAAGTAAGCTGGGGAAAAATATGGTAAAGGTTTTAGGGGAAGGATTAGGTGAGGAGTAGATGGAAGAATTGTAGGCAGCTAGAGGAATAAATTGAAAAGATTATGAGTTACTGCAGAAAATACCAAGATGAAGGTGGGAGGGAAATTAGAGGCAAAGAATCCTCTCTAAATTCTGAAGAAATCGGAAAATGGGTAGGAGTCAGGGTAATGCCTACAAAATCGTGTAAGGTAAAGAGGTCGATCGTGGTCTCTAGAGGGTAAGGAATGTTATTCACCCCCGCAAACATATGGGGCCCATTGTGTACCTTTACGAACTCACACACCCGGCGGTTTTAACGCTGCCGCCTCCAGATACGAGTCGAGATAGGAGACTGCTGCTTTTATAGAATCTTCCTATACACCATGTTTCTTTCGTGAAAAGCCGCAAATGGAATGGCTCACAGCGGAAAATGCCTGTGTATTCGCGGAAAAGAAAAAGCTACCTGCAAACACAATTCTACACTACCTCAAAGCCAGGGAAAATGAGAGAGACTTCATTCTCTTCTCTTTCCTATTCTGTATCCTTCACTTCAGAACACTGAATCTATTGTGGGATACGAACTCCTCATAAACCTTCAAATAATGGAAGGCTGATTTTGGTACAAACTTGTTTTAGAGATATAAGACGAATATATAGTATTCAGAGAAGAGATGGGAACATAATAGATGCACAAGAATAGCAAGATTAGGATTAAAGGACGAGGTAAAGGAAAAGATGTGTTGGGGAAAGGAAAATATGAATTACGGAATGAATGCAGAGATTGAGGTGGAACAACCAAAAGAGCTTAGGAAGTATGTGTAAGAGGGATCAAAGATGGAGGAAGCCTGTAAGAAAATGTTGAGAAGGTTTTAAAGGAAGAATACAAATTTTTATTTTGAAAAGGAGAAGAATTCCAACCTTTCGGACAGACTTTCGGACAAATAGACTGGCAGACAGACAGACAGACATATAGACAACAGTTGAACGACTAGGTAGACAGACATACACTTGAACAAACAGGCAGACAGAGATAGAGACAGACATACACTTGAGCAAACGGGTAGACAGACATACGGACAGAGGGTCGGACATACATACACTCGAACAAACGGGCAGACAGACAAACGGACATAAGAACACTTGAACAAACAGGCAGACAGACATACGGACAGACATACACTTGAAAGAACAGGCAGACAGACATACGGATAGATGATCAGACAGACACTTGAACAAATAGGCAGACGGACACATGGACAGACATACACTTGAACAAAGAGGCAGACAGGCAGACATACATACAGTTGGACAGGCAGACAGACAAACAGACACTTGAACAAACCGGCATACATACCGACGGCCAGAAATACACTGGAAAAAACAGGCAGACGGACATATTGACAGCTGGTCAGACAGACAGACACTTGAACAAAAAGGCAGATAGACACACGGACAGACATACACCGTACGGACAGACGGACACTTTAGCAAACAGGCGTACAGACATACGGCCAGATAGAAAGTAATAATATCAGCGAAAAAGACTGGTAGGCAGGTAGACAGACATACAGACACTGGAACAAACAGGCAGACATACATACGGACAGACCGACACTTGAACAAACAGATGGGTAGACATACGGATAGATAGACAAGCAGACTGTCGGCCAAACAGGCAGACATACAGACATGCACTTGAGCAAACAGGCAGACAGACATAATGTTATACAGACCAATATATAGATATGCAGACTGAAGGACAAATAGGCAGGCAGGCAAACAGGCAAAAATACAGCAAGACAGGCAGACAGATAGACACTTGAACAAACAGGCAACAGACATACTGATGGACAGACCGACATACGAACAGACAAACGGACAAGCTATCAGAAAAACATACTGGTCGTCAGGCAGGCAGGCAGACAGACAGACAGACACTTGAACAAACAGGCAAAGAAATATACGGACAGGTGGACAGGCATATGAACAGATAGACAGGCAGACTATCAGACAAACATACATGCAGGCAAGCAGGCAGACGGACAGATAGACACTTGAACAAACAGCCAGACATACATACGGACACATGGACAGGCATACAAACAGACGGCCAGGCAGACTGCCGGCCAAACAGACATGCAGGCAATCAAGCAGACATACATACAGAAAGATAGGCAGGCGGACAGACACTTGAAGAATAAGGCAAATAGACACACTGATAGACATACTAATAGACAGACCGACCTACGAACAGCCGGAAATACAGACTGTCGGACAAACAGACTGGAAGCAGACAGATAGACACTTGAACAAACAGGCAGACAAACATGAGGACAGACGGACACTTGAACAAACAGGCAGACATACATAAGGACAGGCGGACACTTGAATAAACAGAGAGACAGACATGCGGACAGACATACAGGAATAATATCGGACAAACAGACTGGCAGGCAGGCAGACAGACAGGCACTGAAATAAACAGGCAGACAGACATACGGAAAGACGGACATACAGACTGTCGGACAAACAGACTGGCAGGCAGACAGATAGACACTTGATCAAACAGGCAGACAAACATAGGGACAGACGGACACTTGAACAGACAGACAGACATACATAATGATAGACGGACACTTGAACAAACAGAGAGACAGACATGCGGACAGACAGACAGGAATAATTTCGGACAAACAGACTGGTAAGTAGGCAGACAGACAGGCACTGAAATAAACAGGCAGACAGACATACGGAAAGACGGACATACAGACTGTCGGACAAATAGACTGGCAGGCAGACAGATTGACACTCGAACAAACAGGCAGACAAACATCAGGACAGACGGACACTTGAACAAACAGGCAGACATACATAAGGTCAGACGGACACTTGAACAAACAGAGAGACAGACATGCGAACAGACAGACAGACAGGAATAATATCGGACAAACAGACTGGTAGGCAGGTAGACAGGGAGGCACTGAAATAAACAGGCAGACAGACATACGGACAGACGGACAAGCATATGGACAGGCAGACTGTCAGACAAACAGACAGGCGAGCAGGCTCACATGCAGACAGACGGACAGACATACATGAAGACAACTTAATATATACCCTATTTTACAATGATATTGAGGCTTATCGAAACTTTTATAGATTCCGTAGCAATAGGAATAAGAAATTTCAGCAGTGCATTGAGGAGTCTTATAAGTAGGACTTACTAGACAAGTGGTTCAAGCGATTATATGACTACTTCCTTAATTCAACTTGAGACGATAAGGAAAATTTCTACGTAGATAATTAGTTGATGATCAATTATATATAATATGATCTATAGACGCTACAATGTGGTGATGAATCATGATTGAAAGACATGTTCATGGAGATCTATGCCGTATGATGATATGGGCCATATATGTTTCGTTGATGGTGTTATGAGTTTATGATCTATAACTGTCGATAGTATTTCCTGGATATGATGTAACGCGTTGTTGATACCAATATTATCACACATAAGATCAATATTAATGATGATGATGATCATGAAGGTAATGATGATAATGATCCATGATAATCTTGCATCCATCTATCATCTACTTCTAATCTTTTTCCATTTATGATCATTGCGATGAAAAATTAATTTGAAACCTCAAATTGTTTCGTCTTTATCTTCTAGTTCTGTTGGGAAACTCCAAACTGCAGCATAAGTTTGTCTTCCGATTGTTTCATTCTTACTCAAATATTCTCCTATTTTCAATAAAGGTAAATGAGAAAATATCAGCAATAGAAGCTGAGTAGTCGTAAGCCGGGAATTTTCGATGGAAACAACATTTCGTCAGGCCATCCACATAGTTGGTGGCTGCCGTCACGTAGTTTTGCAAACATTGAAAGCAAAGTGTTGCCACGAACATGCATTGGATACATTGTGAGTGTATGTATGCTCAGGACTACAATGTGCGCTTACCTATGTAGTCGTTTCCACTTCCGGTTAGATTTGGATCCGTGGCATACACTCCGCTCCTGTATTGGATTTGTTGGTGGTGTGTTGAACAAACGATTGCTTCGGAAAAACTTGGAGAAAACCAGAGTGAACTGCCAGAATACCGATTCGCCTTTTCTACCTCTTCAACCCCTTTCAACCCTCCACCTTTCCCTGAGGGAAAGAGGGTTGTGGGACCAAGAAAGTTACGGATTACAAAGCGCTCTGGGAGAAAATAACTTCGAACATGGTACCTCTCTTCCCTACTTTTCCGCCTCTTACTTTTTCTTACATCCTGTTTTTCTCCAACTAAATGCTTTTTCCTCAACTTGGAAAAAGGTTTCATATAAAAAGGATTCCAATTTTATATTATAACATTTCATTTTTCTCATTTGTTATTTTATTTAAATAACTTCTCATTCATGACTCTATACATCTATTTATACCTTAAACACTACCCCCACTTTTTCCCCTTGTATTACTAATTTGAACTTTTCTTTTCCCCCTGAAATTGGTTGGGCCTCTTTTCTTTTTCAGCTTATCCATCCATTCCCTACTTTGTCCACTTGCATCCGAAATCCCGTTTACTTCCTCTTCCATACTCTGACCTCCTTTCCCGTCGCTGCCCGTGTGGAAATTTTGTCATGGCGCTATCTGGGCCCAAACCAGGAAGAACTTGGCCCCAAATTGGGGATCTAGACAGAACCAAACGACAAATGAAACGCTTAACCCGGTCAGAGCCTAACTTACTGACTGACTTGGCCCCAACTTGTTTTTCCCTATTTTTCTAGTCTCAGCCACATTGAAATTATATTTTTAAAATAAAAAAAATGTGCCCGCTGCGCGGGCACATTCTCATAGCGCGCTGCGCTCGCAAGTTTGAGCGCGCCTAGGGCGCGCGTCATTCGGATCTCGCGCTTCGCGCTCGATGATGGATTTACCTCGCGCTACGCGCTCGGCTTCATACGGGCTTAATTCAGTTTACAGTGTAATGCATACACAGAATTACAAA
>WSXT02245322.1:0-15370 GCA_011762715.2 Neuroterus valhalla | reverse complement strand
GATTCCCATATTCGCTCGTAGAGACTGAAAGTTTGTCAGCATATTTTGTACAATTTCTTCATAATTTGGTGCTTTATAGTTACCTAGGAAATTTTCGACAACCAACATGAAACTTTTCCAAGCTTTGATTTCCGGAATAGTAATAAATTTAACAAAATTTGTGTCTTTCATCAATTGCCGTATTTGAGGACCATCAAAAATTCTACATCTCAACTTTTCCATACTAAGCTTCGAAAATTTCCTACAAATGTAATTGAACAAAATCCCTTACTTGTCCAACGCTTTTTCAAATTGCTTAATCATCTCTAAATTAATATGAAATGGTAAAAGTATGGTGGAAGCCTAATTATATCTGGGAAAATTCAACACAAAAATTTTTTTTTTTTTAAGGCTGTGTAATCAATTCTGTGCTTGCACTCACTGTGGTGTTTGGTAGTCGAATAGTATGAATTCTGACTCTTGAGTGATTAGACGTCCGCTGAATTGTGCAATCAATCATGGCTAATCAATAAATTGCGGATTAATTGATAAGATGTAAGGGCACAAAGCACTTGGTGCTTTCTGGCATGCTGTACGAAGATAAAGAGAAGGAAAGAAAACTTTCTTATTAACACAATCAATCAAGCCGTCTTTGATTTTAAAGCATTTTTCTCGATTTTCCGGGTTCACGAGCAAGACTTGAAAGACTTGTGCAAGAGGGGGTGGCGAAAAAGGGACGGAGCAAGTTTTGGTAATCGATACGAAATTGAGGCACGATGTTTGCCTCTGAAGGAGCTAATTATATCATACTATACTTCCTATATTACAGTCATTCCTTTCACAGAAAACATTCTCCCTAAATCATTATCCCATTTCAAGATTCTGATCAATTAAGCTGCCGTGACTAAGGACTTTATTTGAGGAAAAGTTTGCTGGAGGAGAAAAATTTTATGATACATTTTGGAAGTGGAATTTCCGTACACTTGTTGTCAACTAGCAATGCTTTGACTCTCCCACTACGCAGTACGCAACGTGAGACGTAACAATAAGAAGTTAAACCATTCAGCACAGTAGTGTGAAGTTTGCAGTATTCCATTGGTACTGAAGTTTCACTTCAGACAAGCATGTCTAATATTCTACTATTTTCGAATATTTATTCAAAAGTTGCCTGAATGTTCCTTCATTGCTGTTGAAAAGTCTACCTTCATATTTTTTGTTCGAATTTAATCCCGTATGTTAAGGAATTCTGTTTGGTTAACAATTTTATTATTTTTCGAAAATGCAACTAATTTTTAAGGAACTTATCTATTATGAAAAAATGTCAACGACTTGACTGAAATATAGCTATTTTAAAAATGCTTTTCTGTGGCAGAAGATTTATCTCTTACGCTGCAAATTCGACTGGGGTATTCAAAATTTCTTTTATTTTTGACTTGGAGATAATTTTTAATCCTGAATTAAACTATCCAGTATTTGATCGAACAGCAATCTCCTTTACTTAACAATGAATTATTCGGTTAAAAATGTATGTATTTTGATGATGATTCATCTCTTCTAGCGGAGAATGATTATTTTCAATCGAAATCCTCTCCATTTGCTGAATATTCATTATTCTAGTTGACTTTATCTCTTCGATCAAAAATACAACTATGCTCGAAATTTCTCCTTTTTGTTTGACTTTCAATGTTTTTGAATCAAAAATCAAATAAATTATGGTTGAAATATGAACCATTACGTTTTCTGTTGAAATTTCATTTTCTTCGTAAAAGATTCAAATGTATCCTACGAAATTCTCTTTCTGGCTAAAAAATTCAACAATTTAATTGGCTTTTAAATTATTGTCGTGAAAAAAATAAGTATTTATTTATGAGTTCAACTATGTCTTGTAAAAATCAACACGTTTAATAGAAAATCAATTTTTTTTTTTGAGAAATATTATTTTCCGTTGGATGTTGATCTATTTCATTGAGGATCCCATTATATTGTTTAGAATTTTTCTCTTTTTCTTTAATTCACTGGTTGAAAATAATTGTTTACTGCCAGAAAGTTGAGAATAAACTTCGTTGATAAAAATTTGTCTTTTCAGCTTGAGAATTAATGTATTTGATCCAGAAGTCATATCTTATATTATGAATGCATACATTCGGGTAGAAATATTATCTTCTCGATAGGGAACTCAAGTTTCTGATTTCAAATTTAACAACTCGATTGGAAATTTATGTATTTTTCAATCTCCATCGTTTCTGAGGCTTCAACTGTTAAGAAAAAGTTGATTTTGATTTCTTGAGTTCAACTTTTGTGATTCTGGATCGACTTTCTTGTTGGAAATTCATCTATAAGGTTCACGAATAAAATATTTCCTTAAGAATTTGTCTTTTCTCTTTGAGATAGAATGGTTGAAAATTCCTTTCCTTCCGGTTAAAAAGTAATTCTTTAACTAAAAAAGGCAGTATATATTTTTTTTAAACCCATCTTTTCTAGAAGAAAATGAAACTGGCTGGTTTGGAATTTATGCATTTGTTTAAAAGCGCCTTGTGGTAGAAAATTAATCTTCTAGGTTGGAAATTCATCTGGGTTTGTGAAAAATAAAAGTTTTTGTTTTGTTTTTTGTTTTGCGAATTCGTATATAATCCTGGGGACAGCCCCTTGCTTGTTTGAATATAATCTTGTTGTTTTCAAACTTAATTATTCGACTAGCAGTTCAACTATTTCCTCGTAAATACGTCTTTTTGGTATGATTTGATGCATTTAAGAAAATGCATTTTATCTGTAGAAATTTTTGGGAATTTATGAAATTTTTTAAAAATGTGTTATTATCGTGGTAATTAAAAATTTTTTTTTGTAATTTATTAAATTTGTGTTGATCTACCAAATTTGTTGTGATTTATCAAATTTTTTGTGATTTATGGTAATTTATGAAAAAGAACTCAAGTTCGTTTTCTTCCCAAGGGGGTGAAAGCAATGACGTAGCGGCAAATCTTTGGAAGCGAAAAGGAAGTAAATAGGCTTGATTGGAAGTAAATTTTTGTTAGTTGCTTTCATAAATTTTTTTTCACCGGAATTAATATATTTTTGTTGGAACTTCCATGGCTTAGTTTAAAATTGGATAATTTTGTCAAAATTGCAACTTTTCTGGTCAAAGTCATCTTTATGGGTCAAGAATTAAACTATTTGATTGGAAATTGAACTACTTTTCTAAAAATAATTTCTTTTGGTTCAAGACTCATCTTCCCGGTTAAAAATTGAACAATTTTACTCAAAATTCTTTCGATTCCATTGTTGAAACTAAACTTTTGGGATCCAAAATGTAACTTTTTCATTTCTGGTTAGAAATTAATCTTTCGAATTGAATTCAACTTCCTGGTTAAAAATCGGTCTACCTGAATTAAAAATCCAACAATCTGGTTGAAATTCCATGTGTTCTGTTGATTAATGGTTGATGTATTATCTGTTTGGCCTCATTTTAAAGTCAATGTCCTGGTTTAAACTTCATTTTATTTTCTTGGGACTTTGTTTCTTTTGCTCAAAAATTTATTTTCTCAGATGAATATTTGATTGTCTCTCTTTTGGTTAAAAATGCAAATGTTTGGTTCGAAATTTATATTTTTTGATTGACTTCGACTGTTTTATATTTCTAGTTCAATTTTTTTTGCGTTGAGTTATCAGTTATTTAACTTTTTGTTAAGATTTCATCTTTTCGGTTGACAATGGCATTCTCCCTATTCCATTTTGAGTTCAAAATAATTTTTGAAAATATCCATGTTGCAAAATCATTTATTCTATCGGAAATTTATCTCCTTTGTTGAAATTGGATCCTCTTGGTTAAATTTAATCTCTTTCAGCTACAAATGCAACTGTCTGGTTACTAATTAATGTATTCTGGTTGTAGATTCAACAAGTTTTCCTCCTTTGAATTGTGTCTCTTGCAGTGGAACCCAACTGCTTTCGATTAAAAATTAGGAATGTCTAGATTAAAATATCAAATATTATATGTTTCTTTGGGAATTTATATTTCTCCGTTTAAAAATGTACCATTTGTTCGTATTTTTGACCTAAAAATCCAGCAACTTTATAGAAAAATGAGACTATTAATTTGAAGATCAACAAATTTTTGAACTACTTGGTTGAAAATCAATTTTTTGTAATATTCACTTGTTGTGTCGGAAATTCGAATCTTTTTTAAATAAGTGGTCTTTTTTGCTTCAACATTGAACAATATTCGTTTCACTAATTTTTTGGTTGAAAATTCGTATTTTCCGTCGAACATCATTCCATCTTTAGAATGTTCATTCTTTCGTTCAAAAATGAAACTATTGAGTCAAAAATTCAGTCATTTGTTAGAAAAATGAACTATTTAGTAGGAAAAATAGCTTTTTTGTTGGAAAACCTTTTTTTTGGGTTAGAAATTCAAATTTTTTTCAGATGACTGGTATTCATGGCGTCTGAATTTCAGAATATTCATGGAAATGATCTATTTTGTTGAAAATTTGTCTTTTCGGTGAAAAATCATTCTTCTCGTAGGTAGAAAATTCATTTTTTTAGTTGGTAGAAAAAATTAACCTTTCCGTCGGAAAAGAATATTTTTGGGTTGCAAATTGATCGTTTTTGTAGATGATTGGTTTCGTTGGCTCTTAAATTGAACAATGTTTATAAAAATAATTTATATCGTTGAACATTCGTCTTTGTGGTAGAGCATAAATCTTTTTGGTTAAAAATTCATCTTTGAGGCCATACATTAAGCTATTCTTTTATGAGTTTGAAGAATTAGTCGAAGATTCAACTTTCTTGTTAAAGTTATATTTTTCGTCAATAAGTCAACTGTTTCGTTAAAAACTGGTCCGTTCATCTTAAAAATTCATCTTCTCGTGTTGGAAATTCAACTGCCTCCTCAAGATTCCGTTTCTATGTCCTGCAAATTGTACTTTTTCGTTTTGAATTCCTTTCTTTGCTTGCAAGTTCAACTGCTAAGGTGTTAATGGTACTGATCTACAAAAAAAAATACGTTTTTGAGACTGCATGCAAGTTGGAAGTGAAACTTGCAGGCCAAAGATAAGGAAAGGAAATACAAAATGTTGTTGTTTTCAGATCAATTATAGGAGGAAAATTTAGACTCAAGCATGAATACAGTTGTTTATGGAATGATAATGGCAAATAATTTGTTCTGTTTCACGACTTGGTAGTTAAAGAGCTTGGCAGGGAACATCCCTCTCGACTTTTATGTGCGTTTTATGAAAGGGAGCGTAACGCTGTGAAAACTGCCCAATAAACTTAATTTAAGTATCCCACGCGATATAAAGATATACTAATCATATTCTAACTTTCGCTTTTATGGACTTATAGCTTCATTTAGGAATAGCTTTCGAGAAAAAAATGTCCTCATATTTTTTTAGTGTCGAAATTGTGGTCTGCAAGGAAAGTAGTTAACAATTTTATGGTATCCATACCAATTTTTGTGAAGTAAAAGATGTACTTTAATATTTTTCAAATGAATAGGGTAAAAAAATCAACAGGACCTTTTTCCGACTATTTGTTTAAATTTGTCTTAATCGCTATTCCGGAATCTGACAGAAAAAATGTTATGCCTAAAAGTGGTATAAATTAATTTGCTTGTATAGCAATTGCCAGGTGCGATTTCTAATTTACGCCAAGGTCTCTGAAGCGTAGATGGTGTGTTAATTGCATTATGTAAAACAAGGGCCCTGTATAAGGTGGAGTATTCAAGCGGTCATCTCCGTTCCAAGACCTATACGCCAAGTAAGGATTGAAGATATGCGGGAGTCTGCCATTCTTTTCCTTATAGGTTTCGGCAACAAAATGGCGGCTTGATTATTCCCACTTAATGGAGGACCCTTATACACTGATTTCTATTAAACCCTGGATAATGGATAACGTCGCAAATACGGGTCTGATCTATATTATACCCTAGAGAGTGGATGACGTCACAAATGCGAAACTGATCTGTATTGTACCCTGGATAGTGGATAACGTCACAATGTGGACCAAATAGAAGCTGTAAATTGGATCATGTTCTTGAGTTAGCTGACAATGTTAACATGCCGATTCGGATCAGCGTGCATTATTAGGCATCGAAAAGTGACCTTGGAATACATGGCTGTTTTCTATTATGACCACATTTCCATGGGCGGAACAAGATCCTTCGGGGCCTGGAGCTAAAATAATGACGGGGCCTCTTCAAGGCGACGGATTCTATGAAAAAGAGAATATTTTTTCTCATTGCAGAGGAGATTTCTATGTAAATACATTCACTTCAATGATAACAAAAAAAATTATTTAACATATGAATAATGCAGAGGGTAGTATAACAGTCAAATTTTTTTTCTATATTTTTTGCTTGGTAAAAGAGGGTACCTCACTAGTACGGGGCAGGCATGCAGGCTACCTGCCCCGTAATGAAGTGGTAACCGTACGAATGCATTCTAAGATATTCCGAATTTCAAGAAATTTCAAGTAAAAGAATTGGATTTTAAACAAAATAGATACATTTCCAACTGAATAGTTGAAATTGAAACCATAGAGATGGACTTTCGAACCCAGAAGATTATCTTCTGCAATGAAAGACACATTTTTATTCTGATATCTTAATTGCATTTTCCCAAAAGAATGAATAAACTTTTCAACAAGCAAGGTTCATTTTTGAACCGTAAAGATGATTTCTCACGAAAGTAGTAAAATAATCAACCATTAACGAACTATTGGTCAAAAAAAGAAAATACCTACCGGACTATTAGATTTAAGAGCCGCAAAAAAGAACATCTTATCGGGCACGTCGCAACCGGGGGGTTAAGGGGAGCAGCCGCCCCCCAGAAATTTCGAATTGTTCATATTGGTTTTCAATTTATTTTTTTAGTTACCCCTCCCCTCCCCCGAAGAAATTTTGTTGCCACGTCCCTGCATCTTATGGAATGTTTTATGTTTTAATTTTCAACAAAAAATGAAGCAATCAAATATACATTTGAGAAAAATGATTTTTTGCAAAAAATAGACAAATTACTTAAGACATACTTGAACTTTCTACAAAAAAGATGAATCATAACCCAAAAACATGAATTTTTGAGAGAATATTCCAATCAATCAATCAGATAAATTCTCTGCCAAAAAATATTAATTCTGATGAAAGAATAATAAAGTTAATAATTCGACAGTAACTGCCCAAAAGACGAATCCTCTGGAGAAAAATTCTTTTTTTAAAGAAAAATTGTAACCTTTTCTTCGAAATTGTTGTTTTTAACTGAATAACATCAATTTTTCTTCAGAAATGGAATAGGTGGATTTAAAGTTGCAAAAATAAAAAGAATATAAGAAACAGAGTAAAACCGACAACGTCGAATTTCGAACAACAGGAAGAATAACTGTTCCACATTTTTTTCTGTTAGGAACTTATTCCTGTTTGGTACTACATCAAAAAATAAAACATTTATTCCTTGTGACAGGAGATTCAACTGTTCTGTACGGAATTCCTTTTGATGGCTTGGAAACGCGATAATTCAGTTGAAAATTAAATTTTTTCGTTTTTTCCTGCTAGAAGATGTATTTATTTTGGTAATATGTTATTTATTTTATTGCATATGCGTCAACTCTGAAGAATGATAAATCTGCTCGATGAAAGAAAACCAAGTTCCTGATACGAAATGAAACAAATTGGTTTTAACTTTGTCCATTTTGTTGAAAAATTGCTTTCTACGTTACAAATTAATTTCCCAAATTGAAATCTCAAGGATTCCATTTTTAGTTGAGAACTGATCTACTAAAAATAAAAATTTGACTATTTGATTAAAAATTCATCTTTTCCAATTTTAAATCAATTTTCTCGTTAAAAATAAACTCTATTGGTTGAAAATTGAATAATTTTTTGGAAACTTGTCTTATCTCGTTGAATTAGACTAGTTTGAAATTGGATGGTAGTTGGAAAACAAAACGGAAGAAAAGTGGGAATAATGAACTTCATTGTCTTTTCTGTTCATATCCCTTTTTATTTTCCAACAAAAAATACCTGAATTAAAGTCTCTGATCCGCAAAGAAAACGCCCACCACGGGCAAAGAGGCGCTGCTGTGTCAAAACAAAGATGGCCGCAGCAGAACTCCGGCTTGCTTATCATTATTATTGGTCCCAATACGTTTATTTGAACAATAACATTACTTCTTCCAACAATATTTTTCACTGTTACAGTATTGCTACCAAACTTTGGTACTTTATGGAAATTCAAAGTAGTGTTAACGTTTCTTTTAGATTTATAATTGACGACACAGCACACAGTGCCTTAGCGAGTTCGTTTCTTTTTCTATGGTTCAATTAGAATTCTATTTTGTCTTCATTAACTTCTCATCAACCTTCAACTTATCGATCCGGCTTACAGTTCATTAGTATCACGTTGATTCAAGTGCATAACGCATGTGAATGATGCTACGCGAACCCAAGCCACAGCCATGATGGTTAGTTCGCTTGCTGACCGGCAGTACTTGCAATACAAGTTCAAATTCCCAATAAAAGACGTCGCCACCATACGTTATGTCTTCCGGCTCCCAAGCGACCCTGACGGCAGCAAGTGTCAATCGCCGTCGGACGAATAGTCACTCTATCTCTCAATAATACTGTAGTTGCTACTGAAGATGCTGAAGTTGACATAAAATTTGAAAATTATCCATATCCCGCTTATATTGGAGTCGCCGGGAATGTCTTCATGAGAAGAAAATTGATTCATGCAGAAGTTAGCACACGTGAATTGCTTGCGCGTCAGATTAACTGCCACTCGTAGTTTGAGACAGTGAAAGAGAGAGAAAGATAGGGTTCCTCAACTCCCTCTTGGTCTTGTTTTTAAGCTCCTCCACTCGCGTCGGATTTCGAAGGAAAGCTGACTGTATTGTCGCCTGATCCGGACACAACTGTTGACTTTATTCCTGTAGATTAGTTGGCATTTCTTTGGGACAATGCAACCTCAGCGACACGACTGCCTTCCTACATTCTGTCCGTGGTTGGCACTTTTTTCCAACCCCTCACCCTTTCTCTTACAATTCTCTTCTCTCCTAATAATGAAAAGAAGAAGGGGTGCGAAGGGCCGATTCGGAACGTCACGAGGTCATTTTTACCACTCCGTCTTCTTTTCCCTCATTCATCGAGAGTTCCCGACCCGATTGCGGATCACGCTTCCGGCTTAGCTTCGATGGAGACAATCTTCATGCTCCTCAACCCTCACCCTCCCCAGTGATTTCTTCCCTTTTTTCTAATTTCTCCTCGATTGCGTCATTTGAACACTTTCAGATAGGGGGTCACTGTTTGAGAACCACTGTTCCCTTTCGCGAGAGCTGTCTTTCTCCTCTCGTCAAACTGCTGGACCCAGGTGTTAATTATGAAAGTAATACGTCCGTAGAAGATATGCCGATCAATCCTTCCGATTATGTATCACAAGACGTTTCATAATTTTGAGGGATGAAAATTCCTAAACATACTCCTGCAGAATGTCTCTGCATCGCTTCTTTACTATTCATTGGTTTCCTTCGTAGTGTCGAAGAAATTATATTCCTTTGAGAGCTGTGTATTTTTATTATTATTGCTATTCTCATAATTATTATTGAGTTGCGTGTTTAGGCAGACATCATTTTCGCATCCATCCACCAGCTTGATGTAAATCTCCTTTCTAAGACCGGGAAATTTTTTCTTTTGCTCACAACATTTTGAAGCAATGCTTGATACTGTTCTTTATCTTTCGAAAATGATCAGTTAAAATCAGTTTTAGGTTCAACTGCTGTTTTAGCACTATTATTCATACATTTCAAATTGGAGACTTTTAGTTTTATCTCCGAATAAGCAGGAACGTTTTTCCATAAGGCTACTCTCCTCTACAGGAATAAAGTGTCCATTTTTGATACTTGAAATAGGAAAACTGATAACCCTAGGTGGTGTATATGCTACCCAGTTGGGGGTTCTGAGTCTCCGACAATTGGGATACGGAATTTTTAACAGCTTTGTCGATCATATGCCATAGTTTGTAAAAACATTGCAAGGTGCGTTCTGTGCATCTTGTAATATTAGACCCCAACTCTATACATGCAGGTAGCCTGAATGATATATGTAAGGACCACCGATTTGTATTATATTCTGGATTGTGGATGACGTCACACACACGTGCTGAGTTTAGGTCATAAATACATGTATGTTTTTCTCTTGAGTCAGCTGACTTCATTTTCATGCCAAGCCGAGACAGTGTGCATTTTATCTTTACTCGGTGCATAGGTTTTAAAACCGAGATATCCGCTTGCATATTCCCAGCAAATAGAGGGCTCTTGTTCCACGTAATACAATTAACACTCCATCTATACCTAAAGACTATGGCATATATTGGAAACAGGACCTGTCAGTAGTGCCCCACATAGAGGGTTCGTGGAACAGTAGGGCAGGGTTCAGAGAACATCGTTCAGATTCTAACTGCAATAAAGTTTACCCTCAGGTTAATACTGTGGAGAAATTATGAAGAGGTGCTAGTTCATCTCCTGAATACGATGGATGTCGTTCAGAAGCAGTGATAGATGCTTTCAAAATCGACGGCGATGCGTTCCTGCAGATGGTAACATAAAGAAAATAATGCGAAGCCATGAATTAAACAAAACTCTGAAAAGCTCGCAAGTTCACTCTCATCAGCGTTACAGCTGAGGATTTGAGTTCTTCGAGTAATTTCTCTAATTTTTCATCTTGTCAATATTCGTAACCAGTCTGATTACCTGAGGCCAATAATTTTTTATTCTTTGAAGATGTCATATACTTAGACTTTCAGTCAAGCCAGAAACATCTTCAAATGAATCCCTGCAAAGTGCCTCGTATGCGTGATGACGATACGCGAGCTGCGGCAGGCGTTTGTCTATGATTCCCTCCAATAATCGCAAGCTTTATTACAACATCCAGAGTTAACTGTAGCTGTATCATAGCAGATTTCAACTACCTGTTTTTCAATCTTCCACTGCATGATAATCGAATGTGTAACTTCAGCAATATTTTTTTCTTGTTTCTCCCTTAGCGCTTCACACTGCTGTTTTTTTATTCCAAATCCTGAGACCACAATAGATATTCGATCTTCTCTATTAGAGGAAGCGTCAATTTTTGGCAGCAGCTTTCCATCAACATGAACAGATAAAGACATTAAAGTTTCAGTCACAATACTTTTGGAAGTCTCGATACGGTATTTTCGTCTCGTTTTCCTGACAGTTCTTCTTAACAAAACCTTGTTCGATCATTGTCCTCCGCTGATTGTCAAAACTACTGGAGCAAGGATGTGCATAGATTTTATATCACTCAAATCCACTAGATCTTATGCTGATAATACATCTGGTGTCCGAATCGAGGGCTCAGAAGAACTTTCGGCGTTTAAATTGTCTTCGACTGGGATAATCTTCATTTTTATTATCCTCTCCATTGGAGTCTACGTATGCATCTGTTGAACTGCCAAGCTCTATCATCAAATTCTCTGTAGCTTTGCTCTAAAATCTTTTTCGGATCTCTTTGAAAACGATTCTTCTGTTTGTGCAAGCTTATTTCCAAATCATGTAATCTGTGCGCCCTATCTGACCACTGATTCAGTAGAGTTTGCAAAATCTTAATTATGTTATAAACTTGCAGCGTCTACATGAGCAATATCATAAAGCAAGTCAATTCCTCTCTTGAATTCCTTTTCCATAACAGTTTGATTTTTGCCACCTCCTTTTTTATTGCGACAAACATCCTTATATTTCTTTGAAATTATATTTAATTTGTATACAATGTTTCTTCTGAAAAGCAGCAAAAATTTCCATGAAACCACTGCATTTTTTTATTTTGGTAATTTTCTAACCATTCAACGTCCCTGATTCAATTCCAGGCATCAAACAATTGAAATCCAAGAGAAAATGTCAGCTATAAAAAATTGACACGCGTGAGGAACGAAGTTCCTTCCGTCGCATAACAAATACTGGATATAAAAGTTCCTCAAATAATTATATAAAAGTAATGTGTGTCTTTTAACACGCGGGAAGGACGAAGTTTCAAATGCGTCCTGAGAAGAAGGACGTACTTAAATTGGAAACTCCGTTCCTACCGCGTGTTCCGAAGAAACGCAATACTTTTATATAATTATATGAGGAACGTTTATGTTCAGTATTTGTTGAGCGACGGAAGGAACTTCGTTCCTCAAACGGGTGTCATATCTCCCTCTTTAGAGTAAAAAATTTCAACCGGTATCAGATTCTAAAGTCAATAATGCTGCCAGTGTAACTCTAATTTATGACTTCCCAGCCTAACGGTACCAAAATAATTTTATGAAATTGGTCCCTACCCACGAAATCTCTCTACCCTCGTATAAGGAACTTCTTTCCAAAAAGTGGAGTTCAAAGCTTTGTGTGATGATCTGTGACGAAGAAGGGAAGGGATAGCAAATTTCTTGAAATAGCGAGACGTAGTTTTTAGAAAGCTCTCCAGAAAATAATGAAGATTGCAAGACTTCGGTCGTGATCGTTAACTATTCCCTTAATATGGGACATTTTCCAAAGTATCGAGGATGAATCGAAACATATGGGGAGAAGCACTTTAAATGCGGTCCAGTAACGTTAAACTTTGCCCAATCATAGTCGGCAAAGTCATCAGGGAAAATAATCACAGTCAGTCGACTAGGACGCATGCTTCCACTTTTCCTGCATGCCCCAACTCATCCTGCATTCCCGAATCCACTTGATGCATTCGCGGATCGCCGATTTCGTACAAAATCGCAGCCATCGTTATTACACTTGGTTCTGTAATTATTACTTCAACGACGACGTTGTCACGTCAAAGGCAGAAGCGATTCTTGTTGGATAGACCCGATCAGTAAAATATTCTGTCATACGCACACAGCAATAATCGGACCAATTTTTTAATGAACGCAGGACGGGAATATAATACAGAAGGCCAAATGAGTGTTATTCTATAACATTCTTTTCATCTCTTATATCAGGTTTTTTCCCCCACAAACTCATTACTTTTAGTATCGATCACGTGCATTTCCAAATCCTTTATGAAGTATCTAGAAAATAATTGGTGAGCTATATTCCTGTGGAATGTGTGCGATACAACGCTAACGGATAAAGTCAGTAATGAATGGGTATGAATGTGGGTATGGATGTAAAGAAAGCAAGAAAGCATATAGGTGGTTTTTCTGGAGTCACTCTTTATACTTCCCAGAAAGAAAAATGTTCACTACTATAATTCGATGATTGTGAATTCTCTTTTTTTTATAGATTCTTCGGCTTTAACAAATAAATTCTCATCGCGTGTTTCGGATAAAATTTGTCCAAAACGCGACTTCCTTTTCATTATCTTCAAATCCAATCCATGGAACGTAATTATATCAATTTATATTCTTTGATCCGGGACCGCTTGTTCAGATAATAAAAAATTAGGTACAAATTTCATTTTTTATCATTACTGTAATATTTGTTCATTATGTGGCCTTACTCTTTAATCACGGCTTTCCTAACAAATGTGTAACACTCCAATAAATTTAGAATATTACGATTCTCAACAAACAATTTTACGTATTTTCATTGTCTTATTTTTATTAACAAAAAAAGGCTCACGTCCCATAAAAAAATGTGAGAAGCAAAATTTTTAGATCTAATTTGGGCAAACAATTTTGCTAAAACACATTTTAGGATACCTTCAGTCGATTTGTCAAAAAGTTAATTTCTTTATTCTCAATATATCTCCACAACGGAAATTCATAAAAAATTGGTGGATCTTCTTTGTCATATAACTATAAGCTCCTCCCTTCCTTTTGCCGTCTCTGAAAACTACGCGCCCTATCAAGAGATTATTGATAACAAATTCGTATTCATTTTCAACTTAGTACTTGAATTTCCCATCAGAGGAGATCATTTATCAACTTGAAGAGTAGAACATTATTTGAATTTTTAGCGGGAACGTATAAATGTTCAACCAAAAAATTATATGTTTTCAACAGAAAATATGATGGTTCAAATTTCAAGTGTGATTTCTATTCTCTATTCATTTATTCAACCGATAGAGACAGATTTCAAACCAAATAGCTCATTTTTAATGAGAAGGACAAAATGCCGACACAATTGATTGACAACAGGTGTTCTGGTTGCCCTACCCATTTATTCATCTTATACCACTTGTTGTACTGTGATTCCATAATTTTCCTCCATATTTCCTCTCCATGTCTTATCAACATCTCTTATTCTATTTCCTGACATTCTCTACTCTTTTTGATTATTATCACACTTTTTCCTTATTCGCTGTCTTTCTCTTTCCCATTTTAAACCTTCTCGATTACTTCTCTCTATCTAAACCTAATCTCACCTAGACATACTTGTGCGATTTTCATTCCTTCTACCCTCTTCAGCTTTTTTTCAAACCCCACGCTTACTTCACTTGCCGAACTACAAGTTTTTTCCTTCCTAGTTCCCCGCTCAACATATATCCTGAACAACTTCAGCTAATACCCATGACCCACCCCCAGAATTATTCGTGAAGACTTTCCGTCCTCTCCCGCTCCTTTCTCCCCGATATTTCTACTCCATGGGAGAATTCTGCCTATAATAGTACTTGAAACATCCGAACTCGCATTCCTATATCGTCTATAAACTTTCTCTTCCCCATCCCCGAAACTTGACCCAATATTTTTACTAGCGCACTCTATCCTTTCCTCACTTACAGTTAGTTGCCATCTTGGTCTTACTCACATTCACCGTTAAATTTTTTCCCCTCTCGTACTCTCAAAATCCTCTTATATCAAATTGAACCCTTTTTTGATATCTGCCAATATTACAACATCATCCGCTTATGCTAAAGAGTGAAGCTTGTTGCTACCAAGCTGATACATTATACCATTATATTATATACATTATATATTTATTTTCTTCATTATTTCAATTAGTCCCTTATCTACTGCTCTTCCTTTCATTGCTCGCCACAATACCTTCCTGTTAACTAAGTCAAACGCTGCTCTTAAGTCCACGAAAAATTTTCCTTCTTTCATGCCTCAGATCCCTATCCATTAGATAGTTTGGGACTTAAATGTTATCCGCTGTTCCCATTCCATTCCTACAACCTGTCTGGTTTTGTGGAATACTTTCGTCCACTTCTACCCCACTTTTTGAATTGTTTCTGAGCAATTCAGCATAGATTTTATATTCCACTGGGATGAGTCTGATAGTTCCATAATCCTTCACAATTTCACCCTTTTTCACCTTCATCGGCAGAATTACTGATCCCGTCCTCCATCCTTTCTCTTTCCATACTTTGTTACATACTTTCCACATCTTCTCTCTTACTCCTGAACCGTCCCCCCCCCCCCCCTCCCACGCTCCCATTTCACGTTGCCATCCCCCACCTCCTCTGTCCTTTTGTTTT
>WSXT02245300.1:0-15371 GCA_011762715.2 Neuroterus valhalla | reverse complement strand
ATATATTGGGAACACACATTTCGTCAAATATTGGAAAAATAAATGCGTGTTTGGGAGACCATTGGAGGCATGTGGTTATCATCGAGATCAATTAAAATTATTATTATTGACTTTATTATTCTGCTATTTATTCATTTTTCAGTCTACATTAAAGCTCCTATCTTTCGCCTATAATTATCGCATGTTTTTTGTTCCGTTACTTTTTTTATTATTTCAATGTGATATTTTATTAGCATATGTCATTTTGAAACAGTTTCACACCTGACAACATTTTTTGCTCATTTACGGCTACATGAAATTGTTTTAGGATACCAATTTGAGAATAATTTTCACATTTTAGACGAAGTTCAAAATTGTTCTATTTTTAACGCTCCAAGTTTGAATTTCGTCGAAACTTTCAAATATCAGTCATGTAGTTTTTAACGTTTTTAAGATAATCAACCTTTTCTAGGTTTTATATTAAAAATTCTAAAATTCAACACTGTTAAAGTCACAGTGAATTTTCCTATACCTAACTCTTACTTTCGAATTTGTAGAAATCTACATGGCTTCATGGTATAATAATAATAATAATAATAATAATAATAAATACTTAGTTTTTATAATTACTTCCAATGCCACTTGATATTGAACATGGCACAATAGGTGCCTGATATCAGAAAATACCTATAAATTGCCTGGAGAATATAAGATACCTGGTGACTTGAAAATTCACGTATTTTGTTCATAATGAATTATTTTGCTGGAAAGTTACTCTTTTTGACTAAAAAATCATACTTTCAGTTGAAAAACTAGCTATGCCGTTGAATTTTGAACTATTTTAATGAAGATTAATTTTTTTCCATCCTTTTTAGATGAAAATTCATCCATTTGAGTGAAAATTCGTCGTTTTGGTAGGAACTTAAACTTGAGGGCTGAAAATTCATCCTTTCTTGTAAGAATGTCAACCGCATGATAGGAAATTATTATATTTTGTGGAGGACTCCAATATTTTATTCAAAATGCGTCTTCTCTGGTTAATGTGAGATTCGTTATTCAAAATTTGAATCTCATCTGGTTAAAGTATGAACTAAAACATACTCCCTTGAAATTCTTTTTTTTTTTTAAATAAACCCTTTCATTCAATCTTGAACTTCTTTAAAGAAAATTCGTTTTTTCTTTTGCTCATGATTCATCTTTTCAGTTCAAAATTAACTTTTTTATAAAAATGTATAGTTTTCGTTAAACATTCAACGATTTCAGTCGAAAATTACACAATTGAAAGGAAAATTTTACGACTTTGTTTGACATTCAACGTTTTTGGGAAAAAATTCAACTGTTGAATGAGGAGTCTAACTATTTCGTCAAGAATTCATTTTTCTCCATTGAAAATTCAACTGCTGTTCAAAACTTGGAGAACATTATTAAAAATTAAATTATTCCCAATATCTCTCTTGTTGATACAAAATTGATCTTTTCGGTTCAAACATATATTTTCAAAACTAAAAATTTAGCTATTTCAGTTCGTTTGAAAAATGTTTTGTTTCAATTTAAAGTTAATTTTTTGAATTCAAATCCTTTCATTATTATTCAAATTTAAATTCTTTAATTCATAAAGAAGTATCTTTAAGAAACAGTTTAATTTTCGACCAAAAAATATGACTTCAATGAGATAGTTTGATTTGCAACAAAATGTTCCAAATTTGAACAATTAGATGAATTTTCAAACCAATAGCCCAATTTTATAAAAAAATCATGAATTTTCAACAAAATACATGCATTCTTGGCTAAATAGTTAACTCGTTTACTATGAAGCCAAGAATCCATGTATTTTGTTGAAATAAATCAATATTTTACTAGTTAATAATTTTATTTAACTACTTAACTAAATAGTTAACTAGTTAACTATTTAGCTAAGAATCCATGTATTTTGTTGAAAATTCGTCTTTCGACGAAGAATTAATATCCATGGTCTAAAATTCGTGTTTTTATGCTGAAACCGAGCTATTGGTTTGAAAATCCATCTTTTTTGTTCAAATTTCCAACATTTTGTTGGAAATCAAACTATTTCATTGGAGACATATTTTTTGGTCGAAAATTAAACTTTTTCTTGAAAACTCTTCCTTTTTTAATAGAAGTTCATCTTTCTTAGTCCAAAATGAATTCTTTTGTGAAAAATTTTTGCTCAATTATGGTTTTTTGGTTGAATACTCATCTTATTTGTTGAAAACTGGGTTATTTGGTAGAGAATTCATTTAGATCGCCTAAATTTGACTTTTCGTATAAAAATATAACTATTAGATGGAGAATGGAACTGTTTTTGGATGGATTTAAATATTTTTTGTTTGAAGGATCATCAATTTATTTCAAGTTCGAAATTTTATGTTAAAAATGCAACTATTGTTTTAAAGACATCTTTTTTATCGAAAATACGTTTTTTTCTGTTTTTTCTGTTGAAAATTTAACTGTCTTCGAAAAAAATCATTTTTTGGGCTTGTAAATTTCAATCATTAATTATTAATTCAAAATTTTCTTGTATTGAAAACAGTTTTTAAACAAAGAATAAAACGCGCACAAGGCGCGCCATTGTTGATGCTGGTTTTGTATAAACTATTATTAATAATATGTTTAGAATTTGAGATATTGAAATAGGGTAGTAAATCAGAATATATATTCTCCTCTAAAGTCCAGCATCCAAAGTTAACAATAAAATTCCTGAGAATAAAAAAAAAAAGAACACGCTCTTAAATGTCTCAATCTGAATTTAAAAAACACAAAATTATAAAAAGAGATAGGAACACGAAGGAGGAGGTATTTTCCAAAACCCCTTTTTCTTCCTTTCTTTCTTTTGTTTTACATTTTTATTATTTCCTAATCACAATAGAAAAAAAATCATAAACTAATATCGATCAACGTTTAGATGCTCATTCAAGAAAATAAAGATGGGAAATGGAGGTTTTGCCTTCTTGCTTTCGTTTTCCTTCCCTTTTATTCCAGGTTTTTATTTTTTCAATTTGAATGGAGAAATTTGAGCGTGTTTTGTCCCAGTTTGATTGTTGGATTTTCAATATATTTTAATTTCCAGGAACTTCTTCTTCGGAAACTTCATAATTTTTCTGGATGTTTGATTATCAATGAAACAATTTCTAAGTTCTGGCATTATCAAATGTAGCTTATTGTTATTCACCAAGAAAATACATTTGGATCTTATCAGCCAGAAAGGAGGTACAGTTAAAAATCTGATCTAAATTTGTGAGCTTTTTCGTGTTCCACTTTCATTACATTATAAACTTTATGAGAAAATATATATTTTTATTTCGATTTCAATAAAACTGTTTCGACAGAGACACTAAGCTCAGAATGTGATTCAATCTGCAAGATTACTTACGAATACTATCCTAAATAAAAATTTTTTTATAATTGCATAATTTTTTTTTGTAAATATCATTCAAAATTCGTTTTTGAGATTATCAATTTTTAGAAATGTGTGATTGTTCGGATGCCTACTTTTTTCGATTAAAAAAAAAACAATAATCGGAATAGATTGAATCCAAGTCCGTAGAAAAAAAATTGTTCAGTGATCTATTTCCAAAGTTTTTTTTTAAGAATATCTCTGGAATGCTCCGGTTCCCATAAACTGTTGCCCACGTGGTGCCAAAGCCCTCACTATCTGTATGTCTGTTTCTCCATGTGTTTCAACGATAGAAGGCCAAGCGATGACCTAAGCGCTGTCAATTAAAGTGCCACCATATGTCACTTAAGCTGCTCTAAATTTCAAGCATCGCACTCTCCTGATGCTATCCCATTAGTATTACAGTCGGATTAAACCTCAAGATTTTTATTATATAAAAACGTCTGCAGCTTCATTCGATAAAAGAGGCGAAACAATTAGAAGAAGAAATTCATTCTTGTGGATGAAATTCCAGTTTTTCTTAGAAAATTTCAATCCCAATGCTTACAATTAGAAAATATTTTTCAAGAGCATATCATATTTGGTTCTTTGCGAATGAATTAATAGGATTCCATTTTTCCACAATAAATAACTGAATGAACTAGATAAATAACAAATGGGGAATTTTTTAAAAGAACAAAAAAAAACACTGTAAAATTCAATTCATCATTGAGAGGGATAGGAAACGTTCATTCGCGAACTGAAGTGGTGATTAATTGTGGGCAAAAAAGTTTGATTAAAAAAAAACTATACAGGTTCGAGGAAATTGATGAAATAATCGACAACCTGAAAAGTAAATTTCATTTTCTTCCTAATAAAAACATAGAGGTCGTTAAAACTCTTCAAATTGAAAAAATGTTTAGTAAAAGTTTTAAAATAATGTTGAAATTTTTTAACTAAAAGTCTGCGCGGTTAAATAATTTCAAAATTAATTATTCGAAATAGAGTTCAATTCAGCATTTTCCAAATGAACAACTTCTTATTTAGAACTAACACTCTAAATCCTGAATTCTGATCAAAACAATGACCAAACAAGCAGTTCTGGTCCATTGGACTGTTTTTCTGGTCCAATGGACCTGGAAATCGTTTTCCGGTTCAAGCTTGGACCAGGGATATTGGGAACCACAAAATTAAATGGCGCCATCTACAATTCTTATGCGGTCAAAATATGAACTAGCAAAAGTGGGTTACAGTTTTAAGATGCAATTTAATTTTTGCATGCAAATCAATTCACGATTACTTTTTTGCAGTCTCAAACAATAGGAGAACAATGGAAGAATTATACTATCAAAAACAAAGTGTTTCGGACGGAATTTTCATCATATACAGTGAAAAAACACATTGAGTGACAAAACTGATTTTTCTGAAAATAACATTCATTTTACTACATCATGTAAGTTACAGCAAATTATAATATTGAATAAACTTTAATTGACGCAAAATAAAATCAGAGTCGTTATATATCAATTTATACATCGAATATTCGAAATCTAGAAAAATATAACCTTAGAGTTTCAGGTTAGATTTGATATTTCAGTTCTGATCGTCTATTACTCATATTCTTTGTATATTCTGAATCTGATTTTTCAGCCTATTTAAAGTTTATTTAGCCTCAAAATGTGTTGAAACTTACTCGATATAGTGAAATAATAGTTTCTTAGAGAAAAAAAAAACAGTTTTGACAAATAACGTGCTTCTTCACTTTATACGATGAAAATTTAATTTTGTACTCCTTGTTTTAGATGAATAATAATTTTCAATACTCACTATTGAGTTTATGCTCCACAGAACAATCGTAAAATAACTTTTATGCATAAATTAAAATGCATCTTGAAAATTCAACCTCTTTGCTTGTTCGCGACACTAGCGCAATCTAGACTTTGGATCCCGAAAAATTCAGATCCCGCTTGGACGAAAAATTCTGGTTCAATGAACTGGATTTATCTTGGTCATTGCTTGGGCCAGGTTTTCGATCCGATTGAAATTTCAAATAATTTTAAATAATATGATAAATGAGTGAACTGTAAAATTTTCAAGCCAGAGAACAATTTTATGTTTAGCAGCTTTCCAAATAAAAGAATTTCAAATTTCATAAAAATTATTAAATTATGTTGAGAAGAATACCATGAAAAATTGAGCTGTTTCAAATTGACTGATTTGTAAATAAATAGACATTTTCAGTTAAAAGTTCTAAACATGTAGATTTCGAATAAAGTGAGCAAGTTCAAAAGAGAAAATTTTAAATTCGGAAACGTTGAATTCAAGCATTAAAAATTAATCAAGTTCGAATATACCTTAAATTTCTGAATTTCGACAATTTATATATTTGAAGTTGCTTGTACAAAAATTGAATAACTCCAACTCCAAAAGTATTAAAAAATATCAAAATTAACAAAACTTTATATTGAAGTTGTTAAAAGTCGAGGAAATTAGAATCCTCACGTTTTTGAAAATAATGAAGGATATAAAAATTATATAAATTTCCTTCTGAATGTCCTGAAGTTTAAAGTTAACAATTTTAAATTAAAAGCGTAAGATAATGATAATTTGAAGGGCCAAAGTTAAAAATTTTAAGCGGTAGACATTTATTGATTAAAACATTTCAAGTCTTACGAACATAAAACAGTCGCTTCAAATTTTGAATAATTTTTCATCTAGAAAATTAAAACTAAAACCATTTTGAATGTATAGTTTCAAAATTAAGTTTGTGATAAAAAATAATTCTTGATTAAAAGCCCGCAAAACGAACAAGTCCAGAAGCAATGAAAATTTGTCGATTTATAATAAAACATGTAAGAACTTCAACAATGCAATGCCGTGGAGAATTCGAATCTCTTCCAAACAGAAGTAATAAAAAATTGGACAACTGCATTTTAAAACAATTTATACACAGTCTTAACAAAAAAGTAGCAAAAAAATTACTAAAAAACTGAAATAAATTATTATTATCATTATACCATTAAGCCAAATCCCTTTCAGGGTAAGCGTATCTCGTTTATTGTAAGCGATCGCAATAAACAATTTATCGTTTATTGCGTTATCATTGTACACGAATTATTATTGGTTAAGTTGCACACTGAAGAGGTCACAGTCTCCTGCAGGAATCTGTTAGAAATTCTTACAAACTGCTCAAAGAAGAGCCAGTCGAACTTTGTACAAAATAATTTAGTTTTATCGAAAAGTAAAAGAAAAAAGAATAATAGATAATTGAAAATTCTCATTAATGACAAATTTACAACAAAATAGTTGAATTCTTGAATGCAAAGATGAACTTCCTATCAAAAAGTTGAATTTTCTACGAGGAAGATGAAATTTCAAGCCAAAATACATGGATTTCCAAATCAAGAAGACGAATTATCAGCAAAACAAGTTGAATTTTCAAACACAAAAAAAGAATATGATTGAAGTCACATATTTATATTCTTCGCAAAATGCAAACATTTCTCTTTATTCATGACGTTCATTCTAAACATCTTTTAATACAACAGATCAACCATTTAAAAATAAATCAATTTTGAAAAGAGTACTCTAATTTTCAATAAAAAATATCATTTTTCCACAAAAAATGGAGCAGCTAAACTTACAATTGAAAAATCAATTTAAGATTTTAAAAAATACCAATTTTTAACCATAAAGTTGAATATTTAAAGAAGAAAATTAATTTCCATGTGGAAATAATCATTTTCAAAAAAAAAAATATAATGTTTCAACGAAATAGTCGAATTTCAAAGTCATAAAGTAATTATTTTCGACCAGAAATGGAACCAGTGATATTTTTAGTTTAAAATACCAATTTTGAAAATAATGCATGGCAAAATGTTAAAAATTGTTTCTTTTTCGTAATAAAAAACATTTTGTCACTTATGTGTGCAAGAAAAGGATCCTTGTGGTTTTCAGAATTTCTTGAACTAATAAATACGTCTAAAAATATTTATTTATAGCTTTTAGACATTAATAATAAATTATTATGTATCCTTTTCTCAAAAACAAAAAGCTTATTATTCAAGTAATAGTGATTGAAGGCAATGAAATCGGAAATATAATAATGAGAAATTACTGTAATTTAAATGAATAAGTATGAAATTGCCATTTTTAGTTTCTTACTTAATCTTGAATTGAAATCGATTAAATGGGAAATTTTAGTTTCAGCACTTCCTTATTTTGTTGAAAATTTAATTGTTTTGTTAAGAAAGTCTAAATTTAAGGTCAAAACTCCAACTAATTGCTCAAAAGTTCAAATACTTTGTGCAAAATTAATTTTTCTACTTGAAAATTTGAAATTATAAAATGTGGGTGAAAATTTGTAAAAATATATATATACATATATATCGTGGATTCAACTATTTGGTTGGAATTGAACTTTTTTATTTAAAATTCAACTATTTTGGTAGAAAACCGAGCTTTTTGTTCAGATTTCTAACTATTTATGCAAATTCTGAATTTCTGAATAGAAAATACAATTTTCAATTAAAAAAAATATATAATTGGCTTGAAATTTCAATTTTTCTGTACGAAATTCGTCGGGGTCTAAGATATCAACAATTCGGTAGAAAATTTAACTATTTGGTCGTAAATGACCTTATTGGTTGACAATTCGACTATTTTGGTGGGAAATTTAGCTAGATGGGTATAAATTGAACTTTTGTCAAATATTGAAATATCTGGTGGAAAATAAACATTTTTGATATAGATAATTTTTTGGTGTTGAAAATTCGACATTTGTGTAGGAAATTGATCTTTTTAGCTTTAAATTCGAAAATTTGATGTAAAATCAACTATTAAAAAAGTGCTTTTTGGCTTCAGAATGTTTTCTTAAAAATTCGTCTTGTTTGGTAAAGTATAAATCTTTATGGTGAAAAATTTGCTAGAATTTCGTTTTAAAGTCATCTACTTCGTTTATGATTCAACTATTTTCTAGAGAGTTGGTCTTTTCTTGATGAAAATAACAAGTTGAGAATTCGTTTACTTTCTTTTTAAGAAGAAATTTTGTAAACGGAAATTTAAGGATTCCATTTTTTTTTAGTTATTATGTATAGGAATGACTTCTTAAAAATGCGAGTCATTGGACGAAAGAAATAATGTCAGCATTTCGTGAGTTTATCGCGAGAAAGGTCAGCGCAAAAAAAACGTATATTTATTACTCTCGTTCACAGTCTTCTAAAGCTCCCCATTAAATTCCACTTTGAATATTTTATCATCTTTTTTTTCTAATTTTAATTCCTCTTTCAGTAAAACCAAGAGACACGGCAAAGTATGAGAAAATAAAGTTTTGAGGCGAGCGTAGTCTCGACTTATAAATTAAAAGGAAGCATATTACTGGTGATGTATAGGGCCGTACTCATTAGTAAATGAGCCCCGGGGCAATCGAGTGAGGGACCCAGGTGCCACCTTTCCTCTGAGAATCGGTGGACCCACCTTATGAACGAACGAAATGCCATTTCTGTCCAAGGGGTGGGTTGTGCAGCATAATACCTTTTGTTAATTATTACAGCAGCCACACTTAGGGGCTTAAAATTCGCCATAAATAATAGTCGAGACAATACCTGCTGCGCTTCGACTAACCCCGTTGAATGTGGTTGAACGTTTCTACCCTTCTTACGCGACACTCCTACCCACCCCCTCCCCACTTTCCTTTCTCTTTTTCTCATCCTTTGGAATATTCTCCCTCTGCTAAAACACACCCCTTTCACCAACTCCTTTCCCAAAAGAACTGAAATTATTCTATGGGTTTGCCACCTCGACTTTTACCTCGTAAACATTTTTCAGGATCTGGCCGTAAATCATTTTTTGCTAGTGCAAGTAAATTGTGTGGATTTTAGAGGTGCAATATATGCAATCCCTAACTTTTAATAGATATAGTCGGGCTAAGTGGTACACATGGGGGAATGCGACGCACCCCTGAATCTGTATTTCTGAATGCTATATTTCCTTCTTATATTATTAATGAAACGTGCAGCTTTTTAGCCGTTTTAGGGGGAGAGGGGCGGGGCTTTCTCATGCAAGTTCCCTCTCTTGAGTTATGCCATTCTACGCTCGGAAAACCAGTTCCCGTCCGATCACTGAAGTTAAGCAGTGTTTGTCGCGGTTAGCATTTGGATGGGTAACCGTTTGGGGATACCGCGTCCTGTTGTCATGTTGGCGGGAGACTGCTGTCCTCCCCAGTATTCAACTCAACATATTATGACACTTCACGAGTTACCCTAACCTCGGAAGGGATTATGGCTTGATGGTACGAAGAAAAATCTTTTTTCATTGCGTGCTGCGCGCGGCTCGCTTTGCTCGCAAGTTTGAGCGCGCCTGGGGCGCGCGTCATTCGGATCTCACGCTTCGCGCTCGGCGAAACGCGAATATTTCAAAATCTTTCTGAATCTCTCCTAATCCGTTGCAATTTGTGTGAAACTTTTTTTACAACTAGAATACTTGAAAATCTTTGGAAATCCTTCAGTTTCTCTTGGACATCTCCTAAAAGCCTTTTGAAACTGGAAATTCTTCAAAATCCTAATAGTTGGAAATAGCCAAATCTTCAAAATCTCTTCAGATTTCTTCAAATCCCTGAAAATCCCTCAAAACTCTTCGAAATCTTTGTAAATATTGAAAAATCTATTATACCCCTTCTAATCTGCGAAACCTAATTAAAATCCCTTCCTCTAAAATTTCTGGAAATACGTCGGTATCTCTTCAAAACCTTCAAAATCCCCTGAAATCCTCTGAATATTTCAAAATATTTCAAAATTTTCGAAATCTCTCTAGATTCTTTGTCATTCTGTGGATCTTCCCTTACAACTAGAATACTTGAAAATCCTTGAAAATCCGTGCGAATACTCCAGTTTCTCTTGGAAATCTCCTAGAAGCCTTTCAAAACCGGAAATTCTTCGGAATAATAATAATCGGAAATCCTTGAAATTTCCAATAAATCTTCTGGAATTTCACTGAAACTTCTCCAATTAGTGGATATAAACTTTGGGATATTTCGAAGTCTCCTAAAATCCTTTGAAATCTCGTAACATCTTCGAAACCACTTCAGATTTCTTCAAATCCTTTGAAAATTCCTCAAAAATCTTTATAAATATTAAAAAATCCATTATATCCCTTCTGATCTTCGAAGCCTTATTAAAATCCCTTCCTTTAAAATTTCTGGAAATACGTCGGTATCTCTTCAAAGCCTTCAAAATCCTCTGAATTCCTCTGAATATTTTAAAATATGTTGAAATCTCTCTGAATCTTTTGCAATTCGCGTGAAGCGTTCTTTACAACTAGAATTCTTGAAAACCCTTAAAAATCCAGCTTAGGGATATTTTTTGAATCATATTGTAAACATTTTGAAATTTCGCAAAATCGTCGAAACCCCTTCAGTTTTTTTCAAATCCTTGAAAATCTCTTAAAATTCTTCAAAGTCCTTGTAAATCTTGAAAAAATATCTCCTAATCTTCGAATCATAATTAAAATCCCTTCATTTGAAATTTCTGGAAATGCATCGCTATTTCGTGAAAACCTTTAGAATCCTCTGAAATCCTCTGCACATTTTGAAATATTTCAAAATCTTTCGATATCTCTCCAAATTCTTTGCCATTCTGTAAAACTTCCTTCACAACTAGAATACTTGAAATTCCGTGGAAATCCTTCAATTTCTC
Source organism: Neuroterus valhalla (assembly GCA_011762715.2). Taxonomy (NCBI): domain Eukaryota; kingdom Metazoa; phylum Arthropoda; class Insecta; order Hymenoptera; family Cynipidae; genus Neuroterus; species Neuroterus valhalla. The sequence goes on along the minus strand of WSXT02245300.1, from coordinate 4,310 downwards.
TTGAAAATCTCCTAAAAGCCTTTTAAAACTGGAAATTCTTCGGAATCCTAATAATCGGAAATTCTTTGAATTGCAGATAAATCTTTTGAAATTCCATTTCATCTTCTTAAATCTGTAGATGTAAACTTTAGTATATTTTTAAAATCACTAAAAATCTTTTGAAATTTCGTAAAATCGTCAAAACTTTCTCAGTTTTTTCAAATCCTTGAAAATCTCTTAAAATTTCCAAAATCTTTGTTAATCTTGGAAAAATCCATTATACCCCTTCTAATCTCCAAAACCCAAATAAAACTCCTTCATTTAAAATTTCTGGAATTACGTCGCTATTTCTTTAAAAAACTTTGAAATCCTCTGAAATCCTCTGAAAATTTTGAAATGTTCCAAAATCTTTTGAAATCTCTTTAAATCCTTTGGAATTCATGTGAAACCTTTTTTACAACTAGAATACCTGAAAATCCTTGCAAATCCGTGGGAATCTTTTCAGTTTCTCTTAGGAATCTTGTAAAAGCCTGTCAAAACTGTGGAAATTCTTCAAAATCCCATGAAATCCTAATAATCGGAAATTCCTTGAATTACAAAAAAAGCTTTTGAAATTCTAATTTGTCCTCTTAAATCCATAGATATAAACTTTGGGATATTTTTAAATCACTGAAAATCTTTTGAAACTTCGTAAACTCGGCAAAACCCCTTCGTTTTTTCAACTCCTCAAGAATCTCTTAAAATTCTTCAAAATCTTTGTAAATCTTGAAAAAAATCCATCAAATCCCTTCTAATCTTTGAAAGCCAAATAAAATCCCATCATTTAAAATTTCTTGAAATACGTCACTATCTCTTCAAAATCTTCTGAAATTCTCTGAATGTTTTGAAATATTTCAAAATCTTTTGAAATCTCTTCAATTCCTTTGCAAATCCTGTAAAACCTTTTTTACAACTAGAATACTTGAAAATCCGTTGAAATCCTTCAGTTTCTCTTTGAAATCTCCAAAAAAGCCTTTCAAAACTGTGGAAACTCTTCGAAATTCCATGAAATCCTAATAAACGGAAATTCTTTGGATTTCCAATCAATCTTTTGTAGATCCACTTTGTCCTCTTCAATCCGTAGTTATAAACTTTGGGATATTTTTAAATCACTGAAAACCTTTTGAAATTTCGTAAGATCGTCAAAGCCCCTCCGTTTTCTTCCAAATCCTTAAGAATCTCTTAAAATTCTTCAAACTCTTTGTAAATCTTGAGTAAATCCATCAAATCCCTTCTAATCTTTGAAACCCACTTAAAATCCCTTCCTTCAAAATTTCTGAAAATACGTCGCTATCTCTTCAAAACCTTAAAAATCCTCTGAAATCTTCAGAATATTTCGAAATATTTCATAAACTTTTAAAATCTCTTTAAAGCCTTTGCAATTCGTGTAAGACACGTTCTTTACACCTAGAATACTTGAAAATCCTCGAAAATCCGTGGAAATCCTTCAGTTTCTCTTAGGAATCTTGTAAAAGCCTGTCAAAACTGTGGAAATTCTTCAAAATCCCATGAAATCCTAATAATCGGAAATTCCTTGAATTACAAAAAAAGCTTTTGAAATTCTAATTTGTCCTCTTAAATCCGTAGATATAAACTTTGGGATTTTTTCTAAATCACTGAAAATCTTTTGAAATTTCGTAAACTCGGCAAAACCTCTTTGTTTTTTCAACTCCTTAAGAATCTCTTAAAATTCTCCAAAATTTTTGTAAATCTTGAAAAAAATCCATCAAATCCCTTCTAATGTTTGAAAGCCGAATAAAATCTCTTCTTTTAAAATTTCTGGAAATACGTCACTATCTCTTCAAAATCTTCTGAAATTCTCTGAATATTTTGAAATATTTCAAAATCTTTCGAAATCTCTTCTATTCCTTTGCAAATTCTGTAAAACCTTTTTTACAACTAGGATACTTGAAAATCCGTGTAAATCCTTCATTTTCTCTTTGAAATCTCCAAAAAAGCCTTTCAAACTGTGGAAACTCTTCAAAATTCCATGAAATCCTAATATTCGGAAATTCTTTGAATTCCCAATAAATCTTTTGAAATTCCACTTTGTCCTCTTAAATCCGTGGATATAAACTTTGGGATATTTTTAAATCACTAAAAATCTTTTGAAATTTCATAAAATCGTCAAAATCTAATCGTTTTTTTCCAAATCCTTAACAAGCTCTTAAATTCTTCAAAATCTTTGTAAATCTTGAAAAAATCCATTATATCCCTTCTAATCTCCGAAACTCAAATAAAATCCCTTCATTTGAAATTTCTGGAAATACGTCGCTATCTCTTCAAAATCTTTAGAACTTCTCTGAATATTTTGAAATATTTCAAAATATTTTGAAATATTTCGAAATCTCTTGAAATCTCTCTGAATCCTTTGCAAGTCGTGTAAAATGTCCTTTACAACTAGAATACTTGAAAATCCTCTAAAATCCATGGAATCTTTCAGTTTCTCTTGGGGTCTCGTCAAAATCCTTGGAATCTGATCGAACATCTTGGAGTCCTTTTAGGTCTTTTAGAATTCCTTGAAAAATTGAGATTATTTCTGAAAATGTAGAAATTCCCTTAATTCCTTAAAATCTTTTTTCAAATTATCTGAACTAGGCAAAACCTCTCGTTTTCCTTTAAAATCATTCGAAATTGGTTGAAAATGTTTTGTAATCCTTTGAAATACTCTGAAATCCCTTGAAATCTTTCGAAATTTCGTTTACAGTATGAATAATTGATATATTGTAGATAAATTCAATAAAAACATGAAATCTAACCTAAAAATGGGGGAGTGTAGGATCACAGAAATCTTACGAATTCTTTCAATAATTTGAGGTCTAAAATTTCTAAAAATATCCTTACGCAATTTATCTACGCCCCCATGCAATAGCTAGTGTAGCTACTTTTCGAACATCCAAAAATTACTCATAGCCATGAAAATTGAAGAATGATTTGAGATAAAAATGATCCTTAGAGATATGAATATATGTGCAAGTATTGTATTATTTTATATGAACCAAGAAAATCCTTTTTTTTAAAGATAGGGTTTAATGCATCACTTTTATAAGAATGATTGAAAATGATCGAGGCACAAAAAACTTCATTTTCGGGCAGTTCATACGAAATGAATGAATTTTCGTTTTATCTCATGAACCGCCTTCTTTTCCCCAATAATAGATTAAAGAGGCTTATCTTTTTCTTCTCCCATTTCTGGACATATCTTATCCCAAACAAAATACTCAATAATGAATACATGCTATCACGAGAGTTATTAATTGACGAAACAATAAATTATTTTCTCACAATGAACAATATTGCCTCGGTTCACATTCATTATTACTATTAAATGCATGCGGGAGATATTAGTCTCTTTTATTCGTCCTACTATTAGTACCATTGAAAGGTTTATCAGTGGTTAAATGGTATACAACTCTCAAGTAATAATTATCGGGCAATGACGATTGAGTGGATTCGCCCTGGGTTAAAACACGATAAGAGAACTGCACGTGCGAGGGAGCGTAAAAACTCTCAATTGCACTTCGTGGTTAAAACTGTGAGAAACATATAATCATTAATCTATCTGCAACAAATCGATTCTTCGGTTCTGTTTTTCTCTAACCTCCGTTTCTCATACAATGGAGGTGAATAGTAAGGAAGAAAACAATTTATCTTTTCTTCTTTCTACTCTCTTCTTTTAGTAGTTCATGAGGAGGTTTTTTCTTTGTTTTATCCCCATATGGACCAATATTTTATACATTTCAGAAGGGTCGATCGTAAAGTACGTAACGTTAACGTTTTCAAGACATAGACTTTTATATGAGATTTTATAAAAATATGCTATTCTTGATCATGAACAAAGTATTTTTTTTGTCTGAGGGACAGGAAAGGTGACCAAGTTCTGCTTATAGAGACCCCAAAATGATGTGCATAATTTCTCAAGAAAATGTCGCGAAAACGGTAAAAGAGAATAATTTTCACATATACAGAATGTCTGTGAAATAACTTAAGAAAATTGTATTGTTTTTGCCTGACTGCAACCAAAGTCTAGCTTAAAATAATAGGGTCGTAGAAATCCAGAAAATATTTATTTCTACATTTAGGACCCATAACTTGACAAAACTTTATATATTTTTAAAAACTGACAGAATTTCTTGATTCCGAAGCCGTTGGACGCAAAATTAACAAACTGAAAGTGTTTTCATATTTGTTGACGGTCATATTTTTATAAAAGGACACGTAGAGAGAATGGGCGAAGAGAGGCTAACAAAGCAAGTATATCTAGGTAGAGTGAATGGTAGCGTACCCAGAGG
>WSXT02245289.1:0-15371 GCA_011762715.2 Neuroterus valhalla | reverse complement strand
TTAGCATTCTATTTCTTGTTTAGAATGGTTTAGACCCACTCTTTGCAAACCGTTCTAAAATTTTAGCATGCTAACCACCAATTATAACTCGAGAATACCGATTTACGGCAATCATTCTAAAATCAGCCATTTTAGCATTCTAAAATAATGGAACGAAACTCGAAAATAGCACCCCTGGCTTGTTTCAAGAACAGACTAGTAACGGTGGAAGCAGAAGTGAAGAAGCTTGGCGCCCTGACGAAAAGTACTAATTCGAGAATTAGTGATCTGGAAAAGACTACAACTTCAGGAGAAAAAATACTAAGTGAGTAGGAAGATCGTTTTCGTAGAAAATATAACGTAATTTCATTTAATCTAAATGAGTCACTTAATAAGGAAGGAAGAACAGATCCTAATATAATTGACAGAAAATCAGTCGAACATCTTCTTGATTTAGTAATGCCCAATACTGTAGATCTTGATGCCATAAAAATTTATCGATTGGGTAAATTCTCGCAGGCTCTCGTCAAACCAAGTAATCTCAGAATTGTATGCCAGTCAATCGATCTAGCGACATCGATTCTCCAAGCAGCGCGGATTGCAGCGGGGACGCTACGCTTAGATCAAATTCTCAAGACAGTCATTATAGCATAGCACAAAACGGTGCTGCAGCAGGAGGAATTTTCCAGAGTGGAAAACGAATTGTCAACCAGAATCAAAGCAGGGGAGAAAGACTTATTGATTCGTCATCGAAATGGGATGCGCCATCTCGTGAAGGAAACTCAACGGCAGCAGCATAACTCTTAAAGAGCGATTATTATTTTCGAAATATTCGAGTTCTATATCGAAATGTGAGGAGATTAAACACTAAAATACATCAAATAAAATGTTCCGCGGATATTAGTATGTATGATGTTATAGCACTTACGGAGACATGGTCATCTGCGGACACATCGTCTAATGAACTTTTCGATGGTGATGATTTTTCGATATATAGGCATGATAGAATTCATAAAAAAGGTGGCGGTGTCCTTTCAGCTGTTCGTTTGAATATTAATTCAATTCCGATAGACTTCGCATTGAATGCTGCTGGTTGTGTTGACATTAATTATGTTGCTGCTCATCTTTCAAATAAAAACTGGACGTGTCTCTTGCTTCTACTGTATATCCCACCCAGGGATCACATTAGCTGTTTTTAGAACTTTCGTAGAAATAATTCAAGATGTACCGGAACTTTTAAATTCCCAATTATTAATATTTGGCGATTTTAATTCACCTGAGTTTTTGAATTATTCGATGGACAATATTCATGACACTCGATCTGAAATTTATAACTCACTTGCATCTTTCTATGATCTACAGAAAACAAATAATATATATACATATATATATAGTCAATCAGAATGGCATTTGTTTTGATTTGGTTCTCGCGGATAGTGATTGCGAAGTGGTGGCGCCGTGCAATCCTATTGTACCTGAAGATAATAATCATCCAGCACTTGTAATGAAAATAAAAGTTTCCTGCAAATTTCTTGGAAGGACCAGTGAAATTTCTAAAATTATTAACAATATCCTACATTCTTACTTCGATTCGGGAAACCACGCATGTTTATACATTGATTTAAACAATCAGGACTGGTCCTTTCTAGATAAATGCAGAACTGCAGATGAAGCATGCAATATCTTCTGTAATCAATTCTTAGCATTGATGGATAAAAATATTCCACGCTTTTCAACTAAAACGAACAATAGAGTGTACCCTCCTTGGTTCTCGGGAGATATAATTCAAGATATGAAATTGAAACACAAATATTGGGAAAAAAATCGAGAAAATCCGCCAGAGTTCTATCATAAACAGTATTGCAAACTCAGAACAAGCACTAATATGCGAATCAGGCATGCGATAATTGATTACGAACGGAGTAGAGAAACTGAGTTCAGGTTCAATCCATCGTCATCCTGGCGTTATATAAATAAAGCGAAAGGAGTTACGAAACTTCCTAAAACGATGTATTATAATGGTACTGAGTTAACGAATTTTTTCAGCATTGTCAAGACATTTGCCTTCCGTTTTAATGGAGTATTTGCTCCACCAAACAACCAGATGTAACCAAAATCGAACCTTGGAAACCAGTACTTGGGTAGGGATGATCACAAATTAACAGTCGAACATGTGACTGGAGCAATGAAAGTCCTACCCTCAAAGAGAACAGCGGGAACTGACCTTATGCCTGGCTTCATATCAAAAGATTGTCTTGCAGTATTAGCAAAACCTTTGTGTCAAATTTATAATTTGGCTATTGAAACTGGAATTTTCCCGCAGTTATGGAAAACGGCTAAGGTTGTCCCTGTTCTAAAGTCTGGTGACAAGGCTGATATCTTAAATTATCGACCAATTGCAGTTATTTCTAATTTCGCAAAAATCTTCGAGAAATCTGCACTGACACAAATTACTCATGCTCTTTCCTCCTCACTTTCCAACTCACAGCACGGATTCACAGCGAAAAGATCTACCGTCACTAATTTAATGTGTCTCACACAATTTGTGAGTGAAGCATTAAAATGTGACCATCAGGTAGATGTCGTTTACACAGATTTCTCGAAGGCCTTTGATAAAGTAGACCTTTCTATATTGATGCAGAAATTACCTGTATAATGTATAGAGCCCTTTCTTGGCCTTTGGCTGTGGGTTATGATTTCATCGAATGAAAAAAAAATAAATAAAATGAAAAAATAAAGAAATTTATCATTTTTGATGGGGATTCAACTTTTTGGTTTTGATGTTAAACCATTCCAGTTAAAAATTCATACGTTCAGTTAAAAATTTTTTACTTTGGTTGAAAATTCGTCTCTTATAGTTGAAAATTATTTTTCTTCAACTGGCAATTTATACTAATAAAAGATCATGTTCCTTTATCATATTGTGCACGTCAAGCAAATGACTCCTGATGAAATGGAATCACCCGTATAATTAAATATCTATGTTTGGCTAAAATGAGAGCCGTTGGGAAACGGGGACTTTACCAGAAGCGTGAAGTTGGCTGTTCAAAGCAGTTATGATTCGAGAATCATCAAGTTGCATCAAGTCACACATTTTCATTTGCTTTTTTTCAGATCATTTTTTTTCATATCATTTTTTTCAATTTTCTTTTTTTCCAATTATTCGGGAAAAAATTGGGTGTGGGGGAGGGGTGGTTGTGGAATGTCCGCTTTTTTCACTTGGTCTATCTTGTAACCCTACATTCAGGTAGATTTCTATTATTTTTTCTGTACCGATTTCATTAAATAATTACACAGCTATTTCAAATTGAAGATACTTTTTGAAAACATTCATGTTGAAATATATTTTTTTCTCAAGTTATCAAAAAAATTAGGTTGGGTCTCATGCAGTTTGTACTATTGTTTGTCCCTCAGCGTGCGGCCATCTTGATAAGCAACGTCTTTTGCATGTTTGAAAGCGCCACCTATCATCAAAAAGTGTCAACCATTTGTGACCATAGACTATAGACCATGCTGACGAAACAAGTTGTGACGTCAAATCGTCGATATTTTGTGTGTTCAATTTACCATTTTTGATTTTATTTTTATCCACAAATAACTATAGGAATATATTATTTATCGTGATGAAGGTAAATGAGATATTAAATACGTTTTGTACCAGGTTTTAGTTGTAAAAATTTCTATTGCAAGTGTGCTTTAACTCTTTGACATTCTCATTTTTTGACAGATGGCTTACATATCAGCTTTAGCTTTTCTTCTCTTTGACTGAATTAACAAAACTTCAATTGATCAGTTCTTAAAAAGTGTCTCCTTTTTATGGAATCTTTTTCTTGCATTCTAATTTTCTCGACAATTATGTAAATGCCAGTATAGGTTTTGTGTGTCAACTTCACGTGTTTTGTAAAAATTTGTTATGATTTCCTGTCATTTAAAATCTTCAGTTTTTATTTTACATTCTATGCCTTTTAATTTTTATATTTATTTCAATTCAACAAAATGAGTGCATAAGTATTTTCTGTGTAATTGATACTCTTCATCCAACGAAATTTAGGTTAGGTTGCATGGAAATTACTTACCAGTTTTATATTATTTATGTCTTCATGCGGCTTTCATCCTAATAGGTTTTTAATTTCGTATAGGATTTGGTTCAGGGTTTTGAATTATGATGGCTTTCACAAAAAATTATGGCTTCAAAATTCAAAGTGACCGAAAATAATAAAATATTTAGGCCTTAAATGTTTCGAAGTCTGACACACTTTGTGTGATCCGGATATAAAAGTCTGTAATTCGAATGAAAATGTGTGTCCCACATGGAAAATTAACTTCATTTCCTGAACGAACTTTACAGTTTTCTTTTCTTAGAAGTATTCAAACCTTTTCGGTTAAAAATTATATATTTTTCGTTGAGAACTAATCTTTTTCGTTCAATAGTTGTTTTATTTGTTTAAAAATTCAATTTTTTTGTTTTAAAAGAGTAATAACTCTGTCATTTTTTTGGTTTTGATGGCATTTTTCTTTGCTGAAAATCGTTTTTTTGTGTTCCTTATTCAACTATTTTGAGCGAAAATTCAAATATTTTTTTGAAAATCAATTTTTTTCAGGAATGTCATGTGTATCAAAGCGAAACAATTTCTGATTGTGTGTATTTCAGAATATGACGTTTCTAGTCGTATTCTTCTTTTTTCCCAAGCCCCATGTCCTGATAATCAGCTCTGGTCATCCTATCCAAGTCAAAAGTTTTATTCTACCTCTTTACTCACAAAAAAATCTCTTATTCCAGGATCAATTATTGTAGAGGAAAAAATGTCGGAGCCGAAGGACAGAAGCGATGCACAGATAGACGTAATTTTTCCCAAGGCGGGTATTCTATGCCATGAGGAAATTCCCGATTACATTCTTTGTAAGCCTAAACTTATGCCTTTGAAGTCACTTACTCTAGAAAAATTGGAAAAAATGCAAAAGGATGCTGAGCAAAAAATGAAGGAAGCCGAGGACGCTAGAAAGGCAGAAGCGGATCCCGAAAAAGCAGAATAGCCTGCAGTCTTATCCTATATTTTCAAGAAAATAAAACAAACTAAAGATGTCTCTTGGTCCACTTTTAACCGAAGTGATTTTAGCGTTCTGTCTGGCAGCCACTTTACTCTACAGATATGGGAATCCTTTCAGACAGCATATTATTGTCACCCTTTCAGTTTTAATCGCTTGGTACTTCTCGTTGCTGATTATATTCGTTTTGCCTTTGGATGTTTCATCTGTAAGAATTTTTTATTTTTGTGATTGTTGAATCAATACTTACTATTGTCTAACATTGAAAGCCGTTTGCCAAAGAGGGGCCAAAGTAGTATTTTTTTCAAAATGATACTATGTAATTAAAAAGGGCTACAAATTATTAACTTCATGATTTAATATCATTTGATATTTATTTATTTGAAATCGATTATAAAATATAATAATCATCGAATAGAAGGCTTCCAAGTTTAATACTTTCTTTACTGTTTCGATTGTTATCAAAGCAAGGCTTAAAAATTGTATGTGAAACTACTTTTTCCCACATCTTTCAGTTGAATGATTTGGAAAATTGCTTATACTAACAAATTTCATCAAAAAAAATCAATCTAAAGAATAGTATGGCTAATGGAATTACTCTGCCGTAAAAGAAAAAAATCATTCGAAATAGAACAGTCTTTGAACGCATGTTAGGGAGCAAAAAACTTTTATTGTTTGAAGTTATTACTTAACTCACTCAACACGATTATCTTCTTATAATTGCATAATCCTACGAAATCATACATTTTATGACTTTTAACAACGCCAAATAATTTTTTTCTTTCAATTGGACACGAAATGAGAGTTTTTTCTATTAAATTGTCCACAAATAAGTTTTTTTTTATTTAAAAATAATCTTTTCAGTTAAAAATTCATGTTTTCGGACTAAAAGATTAACTGCTTTGTAGAATTCGACTTTTTGCCGTGAAACTCCAAAAATTTGGTTGAAATTGTGCTTCTTCATCGACTAGATAATCTTTTCTAGTCGAAAATAAATTACTTGGTTTCAAGCTGGGCTCATATTTTCAAGTTAAAAATTTAACGGGTTCGTAGAAAATTCAACTTTTTCTCTTTCTTGACTGAAGAATCCTTTTTGTTCAAAAATAAATAACTTGGTTTCAATTTGGACTTCTTTGTTGAAAAATGATTTCTTTTTTTTGTTCAAAAATTAATTTTTTTCGTTGGAAATTTATCTGTCTAGCTGAACATTGAACCAGTTTATTGAAAATCCATTGTATTTTATTTTAAATTTGTCTTCTATGGTAGGAAATGAGTCTTCTTGGTTGAAAATAAAAACCTTTTCTTTCTATTTCTAATTATTGGTTAAAAATTTGTCTTTTCGGAATGAAGGTTAGACGATTTGTTTGGAAATTATTTCTTTTGTTAGAGATTCAAATTTTCGGGAGAAAAAATTAACTGCTTTGTCGAAAATCCAACAATTTTTCATAAAACTGAAAAAATTTTATAGCTTTTGTTTCCCTCTCTTGACTGAAGAATCTTTTTTGACCAAAAATACATTACTTAGGTCAAGTTGAACTACTTTGTTGAAAATAATGTTTTGGTTAAAGCTTTATGTGTTCCAATTGGACATTAAACCAGTCGAAGCAAATTAATGTATTTTATTCGGAGAATAAATTTGCCAAAAAAATACATCTTCCACAAAAAAGTTAATTTTTTACCGAAATACACCATTTTTCATTCAAACAGCTCGCATTTTTATCTTCAAACCTAGAATGATGAAATTTCTTCTAAATGAGGTCAAGTTTAGACAAAGGACTTGTATTTTGATTCTTAATCAATATTGAGACACAAAAAAGTTAATTTTCAACCAGATAGTTTAATTCTTTACCAAAATATCCGATATTCTACCCACAAATAAGTTTGATTCGAAATAAAAAACAGTTAGATTGATAAAAAAAAAAAAATTTGTAAAAAAGATGCTTCTCCATCCATAAAAGATAAGCGTTCAACCAAAAATGGAATGAAATACCAGCTGAAATTATAAACGTTCGAACAAACAAATTTTAATTTCCAACTAGTGTCTTTTTTAGACAACTAGTTTAATTTGGAACATAAAAAAGTGGATCCGTTATGCAAAATTTAATAGTTGATATTTCAACCCAAAAAGATTTCAATTTTGAATTCAAAATAGTTGAATTTATGAAAAAAGGCAGATTTGCAACAAAATAGTTGAACCCTTCATAAAAAAAGATTGAAAATGCAAATTTTATGGTTAAAATTCGCTCTTTGGTAGAAAATTAATCTTCCAAGTTTAAAATCCATCTTTTTCGTTACAAATTTGAGTGCTTGTTGGAAAGTTAAATTAATTTGTTAAGAATTTGTTTTGATTTGTTTGAAGATCCATAATTTCAGTTGAAAACTGCTCTTTTTCAATTAAAAATTCACTATTTATGTTGAAGATTCATAATTTTACTTGAAAACTACTATCTTTGTTTTAAAATCTTACTATTTTGTTCAGGATTTGTTAGTGTTTGAGTTCGAATTTCAACCATGCATTTCGTTAGAAAATTAAACTGTTTGGCTAAAAGTTAAACTATTTTGGAAGAAAATTAAACCATTTAGTGGAAAATGATTTTGTATTATTAATTATGTTAATAATTTGCATTTTTGCGTGTAAACTTCAACTACTTTGGTGGAAAATTCAAGCATTCGGCTTGAAATTGAATTTTGTTAGCAGAAAATTTAACTGCTTGGTTTAAAATCCACTTTCTGTTATTCTCGGCTAAAAATTGATCGTTCTGGTTGGAAATTCAACTATTTAGTTAAATGTTGAACTAATTTGGTAAAAATTCATTTCGTTTGTTAGAGATTCATCATATGAGTTGAAAATTCATTCTTCTTGTCGAAAATGTAGATATTTTGTTGAAAATTGGTAGCAATCGGTCAATTTTGACTGAAAATAAACTTTCAAATCCAGTGAAGGCGATATTATATAAGAAATTATATTTTATTACTTGGTCCCCTTGTTGACACTGGGCTTTGTTTACAGAATTTAATTGAAATGACGTATTTTAGATATCCTTTGAAACATTTTTTTCAGACTGTATTTCGACAATGTGTGGAGCAGAATATCCACAATGCATCTACAATAAGTCCTGTCGAAAATGTAACGGTGAAACCTCCTCACATGTGTAAAGAACCTTGGTCTAGCGTTCCAGAAGATGTTTTCCCGAATCTGTGGCGAGTAGTTTATTGGACCTCGCAATTCTTGACGTGGCTGATACTTCCTTTGATGCAGTCCTACATAAAAGCTGGTGATTTCTCCGTCCGGGGAAAATTGAAATCAGCTTTAATCGACAACGTAATTTACTATGGGAGTTACCTCTTCATTTGTGGAGTACTCCTGATATACATTGCTATGAAGCCAGGATTAGACCTGGATGGGTAAATATCCTTTCAAAGTCAAAATTTATCAACCCGAAAAAGGGAAACCTGATTTATTTACCGAGAAATTGGGAAAACCAGGAAATGACTGCTAATTTTCTTTACTGGGAAAGAAGAAACGAAAAATGACCGAGAATTTGATACATTCACCAGTATTTTTTCCTCCAATGTAATTTGTGCAAATCAAGAGTGGTTTTATAAATTTTATTACTCTCATTCTGAGTTGAAACGCTCGGAATTAGAATTCCTTCGAAAAATCAACTGTTTTAACCTTCCGAGTTGGGACAGGGGATTTCAGTGAAGAATCATGATTACGTCTTTGGGACTGGGGATTTTCAGATGGATTTTTAATACTGAGTTGGGACTTTGGCACAGGAATTTCTTGAAGAATTATTATTTCGTATTTGGAGCAGGAAATTTCCCAAAAGTGTTATAATTCTGATATAGAAAAGGAAACTGTTCAGGAATGTGAAGCTCATAATTTGGAAAGTTCAGGAGTAGGGTGGAGTAAAAGTGCTGAAATTATTCGAATCATTTGAGCTGAGCGAAAAAAAATTGTGGGTTGATATCCGCCTAGAATAAAGAATTTAAATTTTCCATATTGGTAAATTTCTTCTGATCTCTTTCTTGGTTTTAAAATTCAGAAAAATGGCCCTATTGCTTGGGAAATTACGGCGAATTTTTCCTATGTACAGTTTTTTATAGTAAATAATAATTATAAATTATAAACGCTGATTACTGAGAAACAGACACAAATTCCTCCAAAACAATATTTCTTGAACAAGTAAGAAGTAGAGAGTTTGAAATTAATACTTTCTGCATTCCATAATTTAAATATATAGAAATCTACACATAAATAATCAAAATTCTTCAAAATTTTATCATTCCTGAATTAATTCTCCAATACTTCCAACGATCTTAAATCAAGAACGTGCAAAATTTGATAATTTAACATTGAATCATTCAAGTTCCAAGTTATTAAAATGACTAGTTTTTAATGTAGAATTCTATAATTTTCAACGATTTCCATTTGGAATTTTACAGTTCAGTATATTCGAATTAAAAATGTAGAAAATGTGCTCATGTACTCATGTCTCATAATATATCTTTCCCCTATTCCATTTTTATGTATATTCTTTTTTCAATTTTAATTGAGACATTTAAGAGTTGTTGTTCCAATTTGGTAATGGGATTCTTGTTATATTCTTATTCTAAATGAGAAGGTATTAGTTTTTTACAGAATCGACATCCGTCGGTTTCCATTTAATTTCCACGTTTTGAGACGCCCTAAGTCAGAAAAAATTATGAAGGTGGCTGTCTGTCTGTAGTCTGTCCATCGAAAAAGATTTTCAAAAAATTAGAAATCCTCTTTTTGCTCAAATTATTCAAGATGCAGAAAATGTTAAGGAGCAGCACTATATCCATTAGTGAATGGTTCAGGGGGTGGCACGTACCGTCTGAGACATCCCTATCAGATCACAGGCATAAATGATTTTCCTTGACAGCCGACAAGTCCGATCCGGTTAGGTATAGGAGACCAAGAGCGACTAACTGGGACAAATGTAGGGAGGACCTGAAAGAGTCTTTAGAAGTTATTCCTAAAAGAATTGAAACAATTTATTGACTGGAGTTCACGGTAGGTATAGTCAGAGGGCCATACATAAATCTAAGAAGATAATCGTCCTCTTAGAATTAAGAAACAAAATAAGGATGCTCCTTGGTGGAATAGTGGACCTCAGGCCTTGAGAAAGGAAAATAGAAGACTATTCAATAAAGCCAGGAAAACTGGAAAATGGGACTTGTATGAGATTAGTGTACCTAGGTACGCAAATGAAATGCAGTCGGCGAAAAGGAACTCTTGGAGGAGGCACTGTCAGGGGATCCAGAATGTACCTGATACTGCAGAACTTCAAAGAGCCTTAAAGAAAAATCCTAAATTTGAACTGAGGGCATTGATGTTACTATAGGTGACATGACAGAGACAGCTAGAACACCTCATGTAGATACACTTCCCTGGGTCCGAAAATGATCACCTATCGGAGGAGGGGGACGTTGGCCCGAACTCTTCTGATGGTAGAAATCATAGGGCCCATGGAAGTGATTAGAGGGTGGCTATTCGGATTGTAGTTAGTTTTAGTTTTAAAGTTGGTGGGGGGGGGCACTCCCTCTGGCGTTTAGGCGTTTAGTGCCAGGCTGCTGCTTGGCATAGTGTAAGACGCGGGCCTCTCTGCATATCAAAGTGAGTGCCAACCCCTATGCCACCCAGCAGCCTCCCTACACGGGCTATGTGCTTACTATATGGCAGAGCAGAAGACGCGGGCCTCTTCGTAAAGTGAGCCTCAACTACTATGTCATCCAGCAGCTTCCTAGCCAGGCTATGGTCGATTGAGCTGTCCTTCTGAGGTCGTCAGTTAGATGCCCAAATTCGACTCACTGTCCTAGTGTGTCATGCTCGTGTATGCGTGTGTGTTAATTACTTGAGATAGGCTAGCGACCCTGAAGCATAGTCCCCTCGACATGTAGCCTCTTACTTGGGTGGCTAATAACCTCTTCTGAGTATACCTACAGGTTAAGGTGGGTTCTGAACCATCGAAGCCTCGTTAAAAGTACATAGAAAAATTTTGATTGGTAGCGGCACAAGGATCGAACCCCAGGCCTCCTGCTCAGAAGCCTGACGCGCTATCACCTGAGCCTCCGAGGCTCTTAGTCGAATTGTAACACAATCAAAAATTAAGTGGGTCGTACGGCGATTTGATTCTTGTAAGGGCGTTGAGGAAGATGGGATATTCCTGGCGTTGATTCAGGGCAGACTAAATGAATTAATGAGACTGTTATGTAACACTTTCAGAGCTTGCATAGCTATGAGTTAAACGACGGCGGCATGGAAGAAGGTTGGGGCGATGTTCATACCAAAACCGGGGAGGGAGTCATACTATGAGGCTAAGTCATTTAGACCGATTAGCCTTACTCTTTCTATATTGAAAACACTGGAAAAGTTGATCAATTTTTATATGTAGGAGGAAATCCTGACGGATAAACCCCTTCATAATAATCAGTTAGCCTAACAGAACGACAAATCCACCGTTGACGCGTTACATGCGTTCACCCCCTGCATTCAGAAAGAAAGCGGAGCAAACGGTGAATGTAGCGGTTGCAGCGTCCCTAGACATAGAGCCTTCAGCAACACTCCTACGGAATCAATGTTCAATTCTGGAGAAGAGCATGATCTAGGTACCACTGTTAATAGGTAAATACGATCTATGCTACGTGGCAGGGTTGTTCAATCGTGACTTTAATAAGAGGATGCCCACAGAGGGAAGTTTTGTCGTCTACCTTGTGGGCACTCGTCAGCGATGATTTTGTTTGTAGATCAAATAAGTCAGGTTTATACACACAAGGTTATGTGGATGACCTTCTTATAGTAGTAATAGTTAAACATGAGGGCACATTAGTTGACTTCATGCAAGGTGCTAACAAAATAGTTGAGAAGTGGTGCAACGACTGTGGTATATCTGTTAAGCCTTTTAGGAAAAAAAGCTCTATTGCAAAAAGGTCGACTTCTTCCAATCAGTCAAGTACTTAGGTATTGAATTATACCCTAAACTGACCTGGAAACTACATATTGATGTGGTGGTAGAAAAGTTCAAAGCAGCCTTTTGGGCTCACAGAGCTGTATTTGGAGAGACCTGTGGACTAAGAACCAAAGTACATAGTTTATTGGCTATATGCGGTAATAATTAGACTGATTATAACTTATGCCTCATTAATCTGGGTGCCCAGAAGCAGTTTGATAAGTTCCAGGAACCAGCTAGAAAGCCTGCGAATGGGTTTTTCTCTGTCAACCACCGGAGAAATGAGAACAACTCAAACAGCGGCACTAGAATCCATCTTGGATATAGCATCTCTGCATCTTCTAATTATGCAGAGGGCTGCAGCGGAGGCTTACAGACTTCCTCTTTAAGAACATAACTGCATGACAAAGTGAAAAGTGTAGGGGATGAAATGTTTTACATAAACTTTGATAGCATGCTGAAAAAATACTTATTCATGAAGCCTTTCAAAGTGATCTTCCCAAAAAAGGAGGAATGGCATGATAAACAGAGGAAGAATAAAATATTTAAAAAGGGAGGACTCAGATAGTACACATACGGTTTCAAAAACTACTTTAGATCTGGAGCTGTAATATTTTTAATGTTACTCAGTGCTGAGATAACAATCGCACTGGGAAAGTTCCCTACAGTATTTCAAGCTGAATTGTGTCCATCGAGGCCTGCCCAGAGCAGATCCGAAGGCGTGGGTTTGTGGATCACCACATCTACACAGGCTCTGGTAGTCAGGCTATTTTAAAGGCCCTAGATTCGCAAGAGGTCACATACAGACTAGCCTGGAGCTGCCTTCAAGAACTTCTTGAAGTCTCAGGAAGGCGCTGGGTCAATCTGATCTGGGTCCCAGGGCATGAGAACATTGAAGGAAATGAGAAAGTTGATATGCTTGCAAAAAATGGGACTATAAAAGCCCATAACGGATCTCAACCATACTGCGGTATCTCGCGTGCATCGGCTGAACACGCCATTAAGAAGTTGCTCCTGGAAGAGCACGTGAGACATGAGGGTATGGCCGAAGGATGATACACTTTGAAATGTTTTTCGAAAAACCATGTCTAGGAAAGGCTAAGAAGCTCCTGAACATGGAGAGAAAGCAGGTGGAAGTATTGGTGGAAACACTCACTGGCCACTGCCGCTTGAAGAAGCACCTGACTTACATTAAAGTCGACAGTGATCCGCGTTGTCGTGAATGTGACTTCCTGGAGGAAACGGCACACCACATTCTTTGTGATTGTCATGTGCTAGTGAACCTCAGAATGAAGCACCTGAGACATCATTTCCGTGAACCAGATGTTTCCGTGGACATTTTTTATACGGCATTCTACGCCTTTATGGTGGAAACAGGTCTAATAAGAGAAGATTAAATCAAGGGGTATAGTATAATAGGTTACACATTGATAAACTTAGATTGGATGAATGTTTGAACTTTGTACCCAAATAATTGAACTACCTGTGAAAAATCTATACTTTCAACCCAAAAAGATGAATTCCTGAAGAAAGAGTCAAACTTTTAACCAATTAGATGAATTTTTATTTTCAATGGTGATTACTAAGGATTTTCCTTAATTTCAGAAATTTCACGTTCCTAGAAATTTTATTGAAAACGATCCTCTTCACACTAGGACAGGAAGTTTCCGTAAATAATAATTGTTTTACTTCTAAGAGCAAATTTTTCTAACAAAATTTGTGTTGTATGATTTGGAAGTAGAGAATTCAACGCACTCCCTGTTCTACGCCAAAATTCGTTGAAATTTGGAACTTTCCTCTTTCAAATTCTTGGAAAATGGAGTTACTAGGGGTCAACGTAAATTTATTGTGATTTTAATCAGGATCCTTCGTCTTTTAGCTACCATGTTTATAAAATTCCTAAAATGAAAGATTTTTGCAGGCCAAAACTAAAAGCGATAGCTTCTTCTGCGTCAAATACATGGGGATTGTTTCTCCTCGTCTTGCTTCTTGGATACGCTCTAGTCGAAGTACCTCGGGGTTTGTGGAATGCGAGTAAACCTGGCTACACTCTGCATTATAGTTACTTTAAAGCTGCTAAAGTCAGCATGGAGAAATGCGAAGCCGAGGAAACCGTAGACGATATTCTTGAGGTAGAGAATTATGGAAAATAATGGTTATGGGATTCGAGTTTTAGTACCTCCTACGGGTCCCAGAGTCTTTACATAACCATTCTATTTACACTCACATATGATATACATATTTTCACATCTACAAGCCTTATTCACTACCTTGCCAACTTTTTCTTACAATCTCGTCCCCTTCTCTTGCCTCCATCCCTTCCTCTTCTACCTACAATCCCTTCCCTAAACCTTGCCTCTTGGTGGGGATACTTCCTTTGTCCTCCACCCGTTTTTCCATCTACTGACATAAGTGTGATACCTCTATCCATATCCATCCACCCTTTCTCTTTCTTATTCCTTGGTCAACGACACTACCAGCCCTGTGTTCCATTCCTCCGGATAACCTTTACCTCTCGCCAAACCCTATTGCAAGTCCTCCACGTCTCTCCTCTCACCCTGCATTATCAACGCTCACTTGTCGCCTTGTTTCTTGACAGCTTTTGAATTGCCTTATTGACCTCATTTCTACTAATACATCTCGGTTATCCTCATCCCCCGCGACCATCCGTCTTTTTTCCCCTTCATCCTATTTTCCACGCCTTCTTACAGCTTCTTGAAATGCACCGTCCACCCCCGCAACCTGATTTCCTCATTTACATCCTTCCTACTTCTCTTTCGCTGTTTATCACTCCCCATTATTTCTCCTTCTTCACCGCTTGCTCGACCTTTTCCATGTACCTTTCCTTCTCTCCCCGTCTTTTCTCACACAATATTCTTTCGTGATCTGTTTACCTCTTGTTTAGTTGCGCTTCCTCCATTTTTCCTTTTCTTTATTTTTTGTTTACTCTCCCCATTCTGCTTTGCCTTTCCTGTATTCACTGTCCAATCAACCTTTCCCGCCCTCTTTATATGTTATGTCGGTCTTACTGCCTTCCTAACCTCATCAATAAGTCTTAAGTTTTTTCAACAACCCTTCTACTCCTTTCTCCTCCGAAGCCTCCACCTCTTTTTTCATTTTTTCTATGAATTCTCGCAACATTTCTTCTTTCAATCATATCCCCTATTTTCCTCTTGATTCAGGTGTGGTTCCTAAAGTATTTTTTTTCCGGTTGGGACCCCATTTTTAGGCGATAGCTCAAATTTGTTAAATTACAAAAAGAAATTGAGTTGCCTTATCGTTGCACTTTAGGTTTAACCCTTTAACGCTCAAATGGCCAAAATTTCAACGTCAACTTCAGGCTCGTGCCTTTCAATTATAACCCGTGTA
>WSXT02245278.1:0-15372 GCA_011762715.2 Neuroterus valhalla | reverse complement strand
TTCCGATTTTTCAAAGCGTAAAAAGTGTGCGATTAGTATTAGCAGTGATTGTGTGTGTTATTACGTTAAAATAAATGTATAAATTAAAGATAATGATATTATAAATGTAAAATAGAAACTTTTTATTTTTTATTACCATAATTGGCTGACTTGACAGTCTATGAACCCTTCATTGACTGTCTTCGAGACTTTAATGTTGGAGTATGAAATGCTCCATTGACTCGTTTTGGGAGAGTTCAAACTTTCTAGCACGAACCGGGAATTCCTTTGACAAATCTAGAAATTCTTTGACAGGGAAAAATGGAAATGCTCCTACATCGAATTTCCATTACCTATGATATTGGAAATTACTGATTTTATTCATCCAATAGTATTTCTTTACATCAGGGATTTAACCAGGGATTTCCCGGAAAATCTGGCTATTCGGAATGAGGAATAAACTCTATTTCACGTACATTGGTTATAATAATTATCGTTGACTTTGGAAATAACCGGTTCTATCCATCCCACAGCGTTTTATGAGATAAAAAGGTCCGAACTCCGTGTTTTGGAAGATTTTTAACTTTTTAGCATCAAACGGGAATTTTAGGAAATTCGGAAAGAGTGATAAATTCCAATTCTCTTACACGGTGCATTCGTTTACGCAGCGCTTGACGCATCTACTGCACCGTTATTTTCAAAATTTACCCAGTGACACTGTTGAGACTAATTAAGTTCAAGATTAATTTTATCACTCTCAAACTCTATCTTTTCAATTTCCGTTTACTATCAGTT
This sequence comes from Neuroterus valhalla, assembly GCA_011762715.2. Classification (NCBI taxonomy): domain Eukaryota; kingdom Metazoa; phylum Arthropoda; class Insecta; order Hymenoptera; family Cynipidae; genus Neuroterus; species Neuroterus valhalla. Next base: position 14,598 of record WSXT02245278.1, on the reverse strand, counting down.
ATTACTCTCCAGCTGAAATTGTCCGAAATATCGAGGACCGAATCCTAATCCCTAAACAATACCAGGTATACGCGCTTTTTACTTCTAGCCTGTAAACTTCTTCGTGTGTCTTCGCCTCTTCTCGGATCTACCGAATTTGAACACGCCCTCAGGCCCTGTATTTTCGCCTCACCCTCAAATTTGTAAACCTTCCTCCGACTCAAAAATCTGACTCTGACTTCTATCATTATATCCAAAACTAAACAACGAGTAAGAGCTACAGTAGCGAATCCTGTAGTTCTTAAATTCTGTAACTTAAATTTTGTATTTTCATGTTCTAGTATTCTTCTTATTGAAATAGATTATACCTTAAATAATCAACGCATTTCTTTTAATAACAACCTTGCTCAGCAACCAACAAAATATTTGGATCTCTTGATTTTATTCAATTGAGGGATGTGATCGACTTCTCGGAAGAATTCAATTTCATTTTGAGTATATTCGGTCATCAACATCAATAGACACAATGGCAGACTCAAACACCCAACACCACGATTCTTGCGGATTTTTTTTCTTGGAGGGGTCGAGGACAGCGTTGTACAGACAGGTATCACCAAATATAGGCAGCTGTCTATACCGCGTATATTACAGCTGTCTATATTTCTACTCCGCTTTCCGTTTTCTGACTATAGGTTCCGTCGTACCTATACTCTATAGTCAAACAACGGAGTAAAAATATAGACAGCTGTAATATACGCGGTATAGACAGCTGTCTACATTTGATGAAACCTGTCTGTACAACGCTGGTCGAGGAGCGAAAATCTCCGAAAGACACCGTGGAAAAGGGGGTAGTGTCGGATCCGCCAGACGCGCCTACCGACTCAAACTCCTCCTCGACTGATTACCAACCTGGCAGGTTATGAACCAAGAAAGAAAAAATAAGGATTTCGAACTTTGGTGGTCTAAGACAGTTAAACTGCGAGGACACTTGGGCATGAAGCGAAGCATGGAAAAATAAGAGTGCAAGGTAACTCGGCGATGCAGGCAACGTCGATTGATTCATTGCTAAGGAGCAGAGACAGTTCTAATCGCTTTGGGACTGGCATACCGTTAGCATTCCAGGTCAGAGTAGATAGTTTGTTTATATGAGCATCCTAGGGTTGGGAGCCGAAAGGCCGCAGCGAAGGAGGAAAGGAAGTCGCGAAAAAGCTGCTGTAGCTGCGGATTCTGGAGGAGGTCGGTGGTGGGAGAGGGTTGAGGCTGCTGCTGGACTTTGAGTAGAGAACGAGGTGAGATTACATCAGCGAAGGAGCGCTGTGAGGTAACGGGTTTGGATGCAATACGGGGTTTATGAAGAGGAGAAGGGTTTGCAGTGAGTTAGAGATTAGGAGTTAAGCGAGATGAGATCGGCTTGGAGCCAGGTTTCTGAGGAACCTTCGAGCACCCACGGAAGGCGGCCCAGTGAGGGCCTTTACAATTGACACAAGATGGAGTGGTATCTTTTTGGTTGCGAATCGTGCTAGAAGCAGTGGCGTGGTCACGTGCGCAGAAGGCGCAAGAGCAGGAAGCCAAGGATGGATTGGCCAAGGTCTCTGTATTGTTGGAGCTGATTAGTAGTATAATTATTTCTCTGTGTGTACAGTTTTTGTGCGATAGCGCGGAAGCTGTCGCCAGTTAGGGAGTAGACGGCTATAGCGTCAGAAGTGTTTTGGGCAGATCGTATGGGGATATCTGCTATTTCGGGTTCGTCCTTGTCCGATGAGCACGAAGAGCAAGGCTCATCGACGGGTAGAGGGAAAGGAGCTGATTTGGCTGAACTAGAAATACGTTTCCGCTTGGAGGACTTTGATTTTACCGGAATGAATGCCGAAGTGTTTTCAGGAGATCAGCCCGAGTCCGAGACTTGATTATTTTCTGAAGATCGGAAACTAATCCGGTAATTTCCGCGACGGAAAGACTGCTGGACTTTGGACAGTTGAGGGTGTTAGAAGAAGGTGGAGCCGGAGAAGAAGAACCTTAATCCGAATGGAGGTCGGGCATGGTGCGTGATTTTAGGATTGCCCTGAGAAGGGCAAGTTATTTTAGAATATCGGTTAAGAGCAGATCAGTGCTTCAAGTTTACTTCGTGCGTCCTGGTATACCAGAATCTATCAGTGTACCATTAACAACGACCGGTGACTTCTCGGACGATGACTCCGATTCTTGCGGACGCTGTGAATTCTCTTTTATACGCAGAGCTGTAAGTAGTGCATCCGGAGCGGAACCTTCTACTTGACTACGCAAATAGGATAGGTTAACTCTGCGTGAATGGACGGAAAACTGCGCTGCAGTCGGTAATACAGGCGTAGTAATCGGGCGATATCCGTCGCAGTTACGGCATTAACGAATGCAACGAGATGCCGATACACCTAGTAGCCAAGGAAATGCCTGTTATTCCTGTTAGGGAAACTAAGGAAGATATATTACTACAAAGTGTCAAAACTGAAAAACTATTCCGATGAAGCAGAGGATATCAGCGGAACACCCTAACTACTCAATAACACTAGCATCAAATCAAGATCTAAGTGCAGTGAGGAACGTGAAGTATATGTGTCTAGTGCGAATATACTGGGATAAATACAAGAACAGTAGACGTGTTACGCATTGTCGTAGGTGCCAACTTTTTGGTCATGGAAGCGCACACTGCAAAAATCCATCCAAATGTGTTAAGTGTGCGCAGGTGCACCTCACGGACATGCATTCAGGGAAGAAAACACAGTGAAAAACGACGAATTGCAAAAATTCAAAGAACTCCCTAAATGCTCGAAATGTGGAGGCGAGCATCAGGCATCTGATGTTAGCTGTCCGATGTAAATCAAACGATTGGAAAGAATTAATGCTGGAACCAGAAAATTTCCATCCTAGCAATGAAGAGAGAAGAAAATATTACCACCTGCAAGGACACCTCACGCATATTCACCTCTATAAGCTACCAGGCCGACTACTCGGCGACCAACAAAGATACGCAAGACTCCCAGGAAGTGGCTGCAGAATTCAGGAATCTAAACGGACTCTGCAATTTAGATAAGATGCTGAGGCATAATAAAAAGTTGAAAAGTACGTTTATAACTTGTAAAAATGAGTTTGAAAGGCTCCAAGCTTTTGCTGAAATATTTACAGATGATGGCAAATAAGAAAATTATAAATACATTATTAGTAGGGCATTGGAATGCAAATGGAATAAGAAGTAACTTTAGAGAATTTTTGCAATTTCTTAGGGATCATGAGACAAATATTATGATGCCTTATCAGACAAGACTGACTCCTGAAAATAAGTTCAGCCGAAGTTTCACTAAACACTGTTTCTTTAGAATGTGTTGCTACCCGACTCTATGATAATATAGTATTTGCTTCGAAATATAATCCTCCTAAGGCTGAGATAAATTCTAGAGAGTTAAATTCAATTTTTAACACTGGTAACAAATTATTATTATATGGACATCCCAATGCTAAAAACTCATCATAGAAATGTAAAAACGGGAATGCTAATGATTTATTAATAACTTAGTAAGCCATTCGTACATTGAGACGAAATTTTACGATTATAAGCCCGCCGATTCGCTTGAGTTTAGAACCGAAATCAATAGAAATCTTGAACTCACTTCTAGTCTTAAGGCTCATTATAGATTGATAGATTCGGGTCTATCAGACGCATCAAAGTGAAATGTTCAAAGAAACTCGAGTTCTAATACACCTGCCCTTCTTAGGACAACCCTAATATACGCTATCATGCCCGACCTTCTTTCGGATGAAGGTTCTTCTTCCTCCTTGTCCAATCAAACCTCTTTTCCACAATCATATTCTACCACTTTTTCTGCTTTCTAACCCTACTTGTCTCTTCAAAAATCAAATATCTTCTATCATCTCCAAGCTTTGGAAAATGCCAAAGTCTGACGAGGCAGCACTTCTATCCCGCGTACCTCACATTTCGATAGCGCAAAATCTAACCGATGCATCGCGATGGCTTGAAATCAATGAACACTCTCTAGTGAACGAACGAACTCGACTTTTTGCCCGAAAACTTCACGTATGCCATCCAAACGGTCCAAACGCAAGCGCATTGCTAGTCCCACAAAATCAGCTACCCCTTAACTTCCCGACGATGAATCTATCATCTCAAGCGCATCTGATGAAGATGAGTCAGTTACCAAGGAACGGAGATCTCCTCCTATCCGTATCCTCCGAAAAGAACTCTGGCTGAAAATCCATTCAGCCCTTCTCAAAGCTGACATTCCTATCCGTCATGCGAAAAACACCTCTGACGCAATAATCGCCTATCCTCAAACTGCAGATAGTTTTCGCGCTATCTTCCTCAAACTCGAAAGGAATAAAATCGCTTACACCACTAACCAGCTCCAGCAAGATAAATACCTTATCGTTGCCATCAGAGGAGTCAACGATGTTCTTTCTGAAGAATCTGTCTTCGAAGAAATCAAAACCAAAATTACCTCTGTTAAGCGAGTTCATCGCATGAAAAAAGGCACAGATTTCTGGCCTCTGGCGGTCGTCCATCTGGACCCTTCCTCTTCTGCAATCAAATAAATATTTGTCATCAAATTTCTCCCTGGCCTGAGCATTCAGGTAGAAGTCAAAAGAAGATCAAATATCATTCCTCAGTGCCATCATTGCCTCAAATCATCAAAAACCAAAAAGACGCCAATGCATCTTGTCTCAACTGTAAAGGCCCTCATTAGACCATCTTCCGTGGATGCCCAAAAGTTCCTCAAAGACCTGGCACCAAGTCGAACTAACTCGCCAACTTCCGAAACCAAAGCTCACTGCAAGCTCTCATCCCCTTCTTAAACCTAGTAGCGCCACCAAACCCGCTTCCTCTCAACGCTCCTTCGCTGACGCAATCTCAGCTCGTAATCTACGAAAAGTCCAAAACCAGCCTCAATCCTCTCTCAATACCGATCCTCTACAAAATCCGGAATGACAGCAGCTTTTTCGTGACTTCCTCTCCGCCTTCGCTGCTGCCTTCCAGCTCCCGACCCCTGGGTGCTCAAAATAACAAAATAAACACTCTTACCTGAAATGCCAATGGCATCTTTGTTCTCATGCGACTAGAACTTTCTCTACTCGTGAATGATAAATCATCGACGTCGCCTGCATTACCAAGACTCATTTAGATTCTACAAAGAAACTTTTTATTCCCGATTTTCCCTTCTACAGGAAAGTCCACCCTTTATCTAAAGGTAGTGGTGTGGCGTTTCTAGTTCAAAACACTCCGCCACTCAGACAACAGCACAAACTATTCTCCATGCGATGTATTTTTAGCCTTAATCCACCTTGTCTCAGACCCTCTTTGCATTCTTTCAATCCACTCTCCTCCAAATATTAAAGACATCTCTAAAATACCTGACCTTTTCAACACTGATACCCCAACTCTGCTTGCCAGCGATCTTTCCGCTAAAACCAGAGGCTTCCTCAGAACCTACCCACTTTCCTGGGTCTCTTAAACATCAACCTGACATCCTCGACATCTTCTTAACAAAGAATTCCGTTATTGAGAGACACCCCTGGTCTCTTTTTGAACTTAGTTCTGATCACCACCCAGTGCTCCTAGATTTCTCGGGTTTCCCTGATCTCTCACCCTCTACAGAATAAAAAATCGATTACCTTCATCTCAAATGTATTGTGGAAAATTCCACTCTCAACTGCTGCCGAGTCCAATCAAAATAAAGCTTTAAGGATAATCACTAATGCATCCCTCGAAGACAGGAATATTGACTTGCCTCAGAAGTTCAACCTTCTTTTTATTTTGGACCATATAACTAATGTAACGGAAAAATTTTTATGAAAACCAATTAAGCTTAGCAGAGCTCCAAGAAGCCTAACCCACTAGCGAAGAAGAAATGCCTTCCAATATGAAATATAGGATACCATTTCATCTCTTACGATACGTACAGTAATGAATGAATAGGGTCAAAGCTTCTTATAAAGAAATAGGTACCTGCAGTATCGAAGACTATTTTACATTCTAGCTGTATCCGTCCATATTAAAATATAAATTAATAAATAAAGATTTTTACAATGCAATGCAATGCGAACCAGAAATGATACCTGCAAAATTGCTACAACTCAACTTACAATCTTTACAACTGAATTGATATATCCCGAGAGGATGAAGGCGCATCTCCTGAAAAACAATACCTTCTCTCACACCTATTCCACAATACCCACTACAATATCAATCCAACATTGTGTACTTCGAATCAGAAACGACAAGCATACTATTACGAAAAATCAATAACATAAAAATCATCTGCTATACCTGGATTCGGTAGGAGGACTACCATAATGCGATACAAGTAACGCAGTGTTAAAACTTCCAACAGTTCGGACACGGAACAAACGACTGTTTCAACAAAACGCGATGCATGAAGTGCAGCGGCAATCATCCTTTAAGAGAATGTGATAAAATAGCTGCTGAAACGAAATGTGAAAAATGCGGTGGAGATCATCCGGCCAGATGACTCCATCATCATGTGAAAAAGATCAAGAACGCCTGCAAAGAATCTTCAAAATAAGAAACGCAAAAAATGTGCAAATACCAAAACTACAAGAAATGCAATCATTACCAGGGCTAGTGGACTTTCCGGAACTTCGATACATAAACGCATGGACAGAAAACCAGTAATTAACTCAGCATGGAGAAAAAACTCAAAGGACGACAAGCAACGATGTCAGAACAACTATCCATCAACCAAACAAGACACACCTCCCATTCCGAACAAAGTCAGAAAGGTAGGAAACAATCAACATTTAATCAGGGCAGCAAAGATATGAGAGCAATACTGATGGCGATGAAAAACTAAAACTCTACAATTATATGAAAACAATCGCGAGGAATATTGTCATGAAAATATCAAAAACGAAACTAACAATTTGCTCAGAAGACTCTAACGACCATGAGCAAATAAAAAATTCCTACAAGAGCCTAAAGCACCATTTCATACATCTGATAATAAATCAGTAAAGGACAAAAAAAACTTGTTCTGGAAGGATTATCTAGGGCGAATACAGATGACATCGTAGCAGAACTGGAAGAATTAGGACACAAACCAAAATCGTTGTTTATGATGAGAATCAAACAAGATCAACCACAGGAATACCCTCCATTCCTAGTGTAATTTGACAGTACAACTGCAGCCAGGCAACTTCCAGAAGTTTGAAACACAAAAGTGATAAACTACACAAAAATAACATGGAGAAATTATAAAAATATACGAGAAATAACACAGTGTCATATTCACCAGGAATTTACATACAGCACGATAATCGCTTCAATATAATTAAATGTGTCAAGTGTAGCAAACAACACGCATCCTCTGATTGTGATCAGGATGCAAACTCAAAACTGATACGTGTGAATTGTGGAGGGGACCATCAGGCCAATTAGTAGATATGCCCTAAATACAAAGAACGCTAGCAAAAAATAAAACGACTGCGTCTCAAACTAACACATCGCACACAGACAGAAGTGGAAGCTAGACATAAAAAACGCACGCATCTAGTGCCTACGTACCGGAGAAAATTTCCAGAGCTACCAAGGAGAGCTCAGTCGACAATTGAAGGCCTTGATACAAAAATGGGACTAGCGCTCGTAACTTCTTAAACGTGACGTCCTGATTATCAAATTGGCAAAGTCAAGGAAATAGTTTCAAAAAAATACCATCGTGTATGTGCATGAAATTCATTTTACATGTGTGAAATATTCTAGCGCTGATGATGAATACCCGGAAAGTTCAATTTTTATTTATGCGATTGTTTGTTCAACTGCGAATCAATGGCGTGCAACTTTATGATTAGCATATGTTCAGAGACCAAAAATGGGCGAGGAACTTTGAGATACGGAAAATTCCCAGTGCGACATTTGTTCGTTATTCACTAAAGAAGTTTTTCTGAAAGTTAGAGACCGATTGGCCAAAAATTAATTGGATGGCAGCGTTTTAAACAAAATCGATCGCTCCCGCGTGCGTCCATGCCATTCGCACAGAGCACCGGTGTATAAGAATCAATTGCTTATCTAACTTTTACTATACGCAAGTATTGGGAATTCAAGGTCGCAATGCGGGACAACCTAACCATGGCCATCTAGCGAAATAACCGACATGGCTGCCTATGGGATACACGTAGCATTGTATACATTCATGTTGCACTCAAGTAACGCGATAATAATTAATTTTGTGTTAGATTAATCAGTTTGAAGTACATAAAAAGTTTATTAAGTTGATATAAAATCTTAAAAATGGAATTCTCCTGGAACCATAGAAAGAGAAATGATACTCGAAATCATATTGATACTCGCTAATCATATGCAAGCCGAATCCTATAGGCAGCCATGTTTTGTGTCGATACAGCAGCGCCTCTTTGCCGGCGGTGGATGTTTCCTTTGCCAATAGGAAATTAAAAAGTTCAATGAGGGCTACTAAGGGAACGTTCACATATTACGTTACGCACTTTTCTTTTGTTTAAATAAAGACGAAAATAAAAATGCCGGGATGCCAAAAGAGATGCAACGGTGTAAACAAAAGAAAAGTGCGTTACGTAATATGTGAACGTTCCCCAAGAATGTGCTTCATTGCGAGTTTGATTTTGGGCAGAACTTTTACCATTGCCAAACTTCCTGTCAATGCATAGTTTTTCCGGCGTTTAAGTTGGTTGTATATTTTTAATGGTCATGTGTATGACAGTGATAGGAACTATATGTTCCATTTTATGGAAGGTTCTTTGAAAAAAATACTGACAGTGTCTGTAATATGGTTTACTACGTCATCAAAAAAGAACTTGAATTGTAATGCGATGAGAAAATATTTCTATACTCTGAAGCTGCTGGAGGTCACAATCGTAATCATAGAACACTGAAATTTTTGGTCAATTTTATCAGTTCAGCTACAACTTCAAATGCATCATCTTTTCGCTGTCAGAGGTCATTCATATTGCCAATGCGATCAAAAACTTTGGCTTGTATGGGTGCAAAAAAAAAATGAGAAAGAATCGAACTTGAGAAAGACTATGTGAACTTAATAAAATTTTTGAAGGATCTTCCATTTGGAATGGTAGACGTTTGCCAGCATGATATTAAGGATTACGCGCTTAACATCTACAAACGCAGAGCCAATAACTGAACAAGGAAAAATTCAATTTGAAACTGAAGCAGACAAGACGGAGGAAAAAAGGACGGAGTAAACTGTGAATAGACGTATTAAAGTGAAAACTGAAGCCAGGAAGGGTAAGCCAACAAAAAAAGATCTACCCCCTGCGCGGCATATTCTCATGGCGCGCTACACGTGCGGCTCGCAAGTTTGAGCGCGCCTGGTTCGCGCGTCATTCGAATCTTGCGCTTCGCGCTCGGCTACATACGTGCTTGATTCAGTTTACAGCGTAATGCATACACAGAGTTGCAAATATTGCAAAACTGCTGGGAACCTCTAGTTCTATGAAGATTATTCAATTTTTTAAAAATTTTTGAAGAAAATTTTTTTGCATTAGGTTTACACAAGGCTCTACAGGCCTTAAGGAACACATTCTCATTACAATACTCGCCATTGATATATACAGCTCGCATAGTTTGGCTAGCAAATTTAATCTTTCATTGTTTAAAAAGCGTTATTTGGCCTTAAATTCTCATTTTCTTTTATATCCCTCTGAGCACTAACTGGGTCAAAATGACCCAGTGCCATAAAGAAGTGAATATTCTGGAGAGGTGAACATCGAAGGGGCGGGGCACATATGCTGATAATAAGGGGGACATTTCTGCGAATCTGGAACACATAGAGACGTTCTTGTTCATACGCTGGTTTTCGTACAGGACGGACGGGAAGCGACTATAATGTCATTAATGAACCATGGTGTTATAAATAAGTTGAAAAGTGAACAAAAAATTTTCAGTGAACTTTTTCATTGCATATTGTTTTTTCAATTTGAAGTGTTTTAGTAAAAAAAAATATTGATTGGAAAAAACAAGTTTAGGCAACTTTTGAAGCAGGTACGTACTCAGTGTCTCTGCTAATGTTTGCCTAAACGTCCTAAAATGCACTAAATATATTGGGTTGTATAAATAAAAGTGTGCTGATAATTTCTTACTCTTTCAATAGCAAGAAAGGGGGACCGAGATGAAGCTGAAGTTTTAAGACTTATCCAGGATGAAGTTTCAGACGAAAATGACGCGACGTCGGAAGAGGAAGACGCCGAAGTATTACAAGAGGCTCTAGTGATTCAGAAAGTAGCTGTATCGGAGATTCAGGGGCGGAATCTGTTCCTGAAGATGAAGATTCCGATACAACGGATGTAGATTGGGAAATAGCACGGACATCTACGCGTCGATCGGTATCTAAATCACGAGGTAAACTATTTTTCTAAATCTGGAACCAATTTTATATTTTTCCCATGCATAAAAATAGGAATAATTCTGTGCACAATTTTTCAGGTCACTCTCGCGGTAGGCCTTGCTTGCTTCCCAGAGCTATAAGAGCTAGAGGAAGGTCATCATCAAATTTCGTTTCGAGGTCAAAATACAGGTGGAGGTCGGTGGCGCCTACAAGATTAAACGATAGGCAAGGCACAGGGCTCAGAATGCATCTACTACACTCACTTGGGGAAGCGGAAAACGCAAAGACTTCACTGGAGTCCTTGTCTCAGCTTTTTCTGAATTCCCTGCTGGAGAAGATAGTACTTCACACGAATGAGGAAATTAAAAAAAACGAGGGGTTTTGGCAGCTCAAAATTACCACCGTGATACGTCACTCGAGGAGCTCAAAGCGCTATTAGGACTTTTTTATTCGTCAGGTATCTACAAATCATCTGAATGTAATCCTGAAGATATGTGGTCTGAAAGAGCGGGAATGATTCAGTTTCGTTGAACCATGTCACTGAATCGATTCAAATTTCTAATATCCTGTCTTCGCTTTGACCACCAGCCATCGAGAGAACAAAGGAGGCAGGTAGATCTATTTGCACCGTTTCGCAAAGTATGGGATGAGTTCATCGATAACTATAAAAAGTATTACTCTCCCTCGCAATCGTGCACAATCGATGAACAGTTGTTAGGCTTTCGCGGTCGTTGCGCATTTAGAATCTACATGAAAAATAAACCTGACAAATATGGTTTAAAAATTGTCATGATGAACGATGCGAAGACAGTATACATAATAAATGCAATCCCGTACGCAGGACTGGTCCAGAATGATCGTTCAGGGGGTATTCCTGATTACTATGTTCGAAAACTTTCCGAGCCAATTCATGGGAGCGGAAGGAACGTGACCACGGACAATTGGTTCACTTCTGTTTCCATAGTTGACAAAATGCTGAAAGAATACTCATTGACGATGATGGGGACAATCCGTAAAAATAAGCGCGAAATTCCTGAAAATTTCAAAACTTCACGCGCCCCAGGCATAGCTATTTTTGCTCATGATAATAACAAAACGTTGGTTTCCTATGTGCCAAAAAAAAAATATTCCTAATCTTGCAATCTCTTAATCAATCTCCTACCATCGACCAGGGAACTGGTAAACCCGTAGTCATTCTCGATTACAACATGACAAAGGGTGGCACGGATATGTTTGACCAGTTTTGCCACCGATACACGACTTCAAGAAAGACTTTTCGATGGCCTCTGAAAATATTTTACAGAATGCCTGACTGGTCCGGCGTTATTAGTTGTGTTTTGTATAATTTGAATCATGGTAACACAAAACTCCCTCACCGTCATGTCAGTTCCTACTTCAACTAAGTGCTGGCTTATTAGAACCTCAACTTCGTCAGCGACTGACGTGTGTTACTCTAAAAAAGAGCTTAAGGTCTAGCATCATGTCAGTCCTAAATATTGATGATCCTCTATCTCAAAAACGTAGTGACCAATTGCCAAAGCGATTACGCTGTAACTTTTGCAAAACCAATTTGGACAGGAAAACGACTACAGCGTGTATCGTTTGCCAGGTACCAATATGCCGGGACCACCGTCGCACAGTGGGACCGAATCCCAAAAAGCTGGCCAAAACTATAAAATGTTCATAAAATGGGTCCAATTTTCTTATTCAGAGTTTTCGGGATTGCTGATCACGAATCCGGTGTCGAAAATTTCCAATACAAAATGGCGGATCTAATATGGTGAGCGAGTATGCTAAATAAATTTGTTATGCTTTATAAAATTAGCATGAGGGGGTTTTCGAGGTCGCTGATTACGAATACAGTGTCAAAAATTTCAAATATAAAATGGCAGATCCAATATGGTGGACTAGTATGCTGAATACAGTTTTGATCCTTCTCAAAATTGGTGTAAGGGGGTTTTTGAGGTCGCTGACTACGAAACTGGTGTAAATTATTTCAATGACAAAATGGCAGATCCAATATGGTGGTCTAGTATGCTAAATATATCTTTGATTCTTTTCAAAAATGTGTATGGGGGTAATCGAGGTCGCTGATTACGAATCCGTTATCAAAAATTTCAAAAACAAAATAGCGGATCCAATATGGTAGACTATACTAGTGAAAAATGGAGGAGTGATTCAATATAATGTCTTATCTTTGAATTCAATATAAATCAACTATAGGTATGCTGAAAGAAATCAAAACAGACAATAGTTTTATCATTAACTTCTATGGATATTAAAGATGAATATCGTATTTAAAATTAGGCACGCAATTTTGGAATCCCGAATCCACGTGCTTCGGCGTTAATGAACTCGTCGACAATAAAATGTCACATCCAGATTACGAGCTAACTCGAGCTAATCGTATGCTCACGATTATGCAGCTCCGCTAATTCTATTGAAGCTAGGCGCGAATTAACGGCGGGGCTAGCAGGGGCTGTAGCTCCGGGCCCCAACATTGGGAGAGCCTCGCGAGCTCTGAGAATGAAAACAATTTAATTATGCACATGCATGATGCATTAATCAAAATTGATGTAAGAAAGTAATATGGAAACATTAAGATAATTTACACAGAGAGAGAGAGAGAGAGAGAGAGAGAGAGAGAGAGAGCAGAGCCCGGCAACTCAACTTTTCTCTAGATGTTTGCTTCATTTGATTCAATTTTACCTGATGATTTTTTCACACAAATCATTCATTTTCTTCGATTAGTAATACTGTAACTATTATACTAGGGATTTTAATTAAAATAGTACTTACCGCTAGCAGATGATTCCATGTTTTAGAATTAAAAAATCTTGATTCTATGAGTTTCTGTGAATTCCGGAGTACAGAACCAGTTTTCGCACTACGAAACCGCCAGGTGTTCGAACGAAAGCTTCATTCAAACTGTCACAAAATGACAGGTAATAGGGATAGGGACGTATAGGTTGCAGATTCTGAAATCTTGATTCTTTCTCTACAAAAGCCATCTACTTCGATTTTTGAAATGGGAAATTTATTTTTGGTATTATGGCCAGCTTTTCGGGATTTGGCCCCACTGTGCGTCGTGTAGTGTGCGTGCGTTGTTTAGACAATTGATTATGATGATATCTTTGTATTTTTTGGTATCACTTGTTTCATAATTTAATTTTTTAGCTGTAAACTTGTAATTTTACGTCTTTTTATGTCAATAAATGCAGGAAACTTCCACAACTGAGAATTCATCACCTTTCTTACATTATTTGTTTATTTAAACAATTTGAATTGCAGAATTATATTTTTGGCATTATGATTAGATAGCCGACACCCTGAACTTCAATTTACACTCATAGTTTGTTGAAACAGGGAAATTAGGAAAAAAATATCCCACAATGTATAAATCAGAAGTTAGCACAAAGTGCACATTAACTCACTCAAATAAATATATTTTTTAGAAAGAACGATGATACCACTTGAACAGCTTTCCAGAGCAAACTCTGCAGATTAAGAAACACACGGATTTCCTCCAATTACTAGAAAAACAAAAGCAATAACATTAAAAATCAGAAGAAGGTATTTTTCAGAATTTTTCCCGTTTTTTTGCGCTTTCTTTCAAATAAAATTTTTGAATGAAAATATCGTTTCCGCACTAAGTAGGTGTTCCGCACTAGGAAGCCAGTAAGTAGCTGGTGCCCAGAGGGATATTTCCGAATTTTGAAAATACCATAACTCTGCCAATTTTTTTTTATCGAAAAAAATGATTAGGATAAATGAAAGCCGCTTCAACGTCCGAGGATTCATATTTATGGAAAAAGGATTTTTAAAAAACACTGTTGTTATGGGTAATCCTACAACTTTCTCGGACAACTGTTTCAAAATTGAAAACCTCATTTTTTCGAGAACATCCCAGCAGACACTATTCTATAACTGTGATGTAACAGTTCTAGAATAGAAAAGAACATGTTCTGTAACAGGATAAGAACATACTTATACCATGGTCCGAGTAATGTCGTTTCCAAATGGATGTAGCAGTTCTGTAACACTGTTACAGAACCATGTTCTATCAAGGATCTATAACCATTCCGGAACAGCATCATATGTGGAAAAGAACAATTCAGGAACAGTGTCACGGAAGAACCATGTTCTGTAATAGTGCCGTAACACATATATAACAGTGTTACATTGTAAATTTGTTCTGTAATCGTTCTGTAACAATCCTGTAACCGCGCTATTTATCAAGAAGTAT
>WSXT02245267.1:0-15373 GCA_011762715.2 Neuroterus valhalla | reverse complement strand
GTCCAGCGTTCGCATACAACATGATAAAATATCTTCTAGTAGCATATTGTATTTTAATATAAAAATCTCGCCGTGAACCCAGAAATATAAATTCTATAAAAAAAGATCCAACTTCACAGAAACAGGTAAATTCTTGACCAAAATAGTACAATACTTAGCTAAAAGAGATTTCTTTGTCATGAAAGAAACAAATTATAACTAATTTCCATCAAAGAAGCTCATCTTCAACCCGAGTGTTGAAGTTCCAACCAAACCGATCGTTCGAAAAAATAATTGTATTTTCAATACCGGCTGGATTTTCAACCCAAAACTGTACATTATCATCTCAACAACCAAATTTTCAACCAAAAAGGATGACATTCAAACTAAATCTAAAGTCTCATCTAAAAGAAAGGAAGAAATGCCAACCGAAAGAGAAGAACTTTTACACGAACAAAAAAACGAGTTTTACATGAAATAGTTGAATCTTCAACCCTCAAGTAGAATTATTGTGGAAATAATAAATTTTCTGACACAAACAGACAATTTCTCAACTAAGAATGAAATAGTAGATGAAGTTCGTCAAGGTTGGACATACTTTCGGCTTAAGTCCATATATTTTGTTAACCAAATAATTCCTGCACTTCAATTTCGCTAAAAGTAAGGTCGAACGGTCACAAATTTCTTGACCCAGAACCAAAGTTTTTCAACTCGAAGGAAACCAGAAGAGGCAATTGAAAAAAAAGTAGTCAAGGTTGGCCCATGTAGTCAAGTTTATACCACCCCTGAAAACCAATAAAAAAACTTTTATGGATAAGGGGAATACATATCTTCATCTTGGGAATAATTTTTTACATTTTCACATAAAGTAGAAAACTCATCAACGATCGCTTCCCTTTTTGCGTTCCCGCTTATACCTGGAATCCCTGTTGTAGATTAAAAATTGATCAACTCATCAATCAAAATTCGTTTTTTCTCTTCGATTTAGGGTCCTGATGCAGTTGACCGATGTTATTCCTATAATTATTATGATATATGTTCGTTGAAAAATATGGGTGGTCAAACCTTGACGACGTATTTGGTCCAGCCTTGGCAACATATATCGTTCAACATTTAGCCGCACCGCAGCAAAACAAGCTATAAAACGGAGCAACGCTAAACCAAATGCAATATGGAAAACTCATATTTCCTGCACCTATGGTTTGCAAAACATGTTCAGAAAATACAAGTAAAAAACCAGCTTAGTGATAATGAGAAAATTGGTACAAAATCGACCAATTGTCGAGCTTGTCGAAAATCGAACCTTTACCTCCAAAACGAGAAGATCTTACGTTTTTACATTGAAATCTCAGATTATAAGTCCCCGTTTATTCTCCAATAATAACTCGGCTGTTTCATGAGAATATTTTTAACTGGTACAAAATAATGAATGAAAAACTTTAGGCGATCTATTAGTAGAATAGTGTGGAAAAGCAAAAAACTGAATTTACTGGCGTGTCATGGCAATTTGTTAATGAAGTTAAGATCATTAATCCGCTTTTGGAAGATCATCAATAGTGCGAAAGATAGCCTTGAGGCAACAGTGTACCTGTAATGGGAGCTCTCAATAACCCCAAGGGCCCTTCACCTTCATCCTTTCCCACACCGAACAAGAACAAGTGGAGGGATGGTCACCACATATTCCGTTCCTTTTTTTACATTCGTGCTAATGCTACACAACTTTTACTTTAAGAGAAGCACGTCGACTAATTTGTTTCGCAGATAACTACCGACACACTTAAAGCTTATCCTGGAGAAAAAATGAAGGTGTTAATGAAAATTTCCTAACTTTGCTTGATCAGGTATTTCAACATTTTTCATTTTTCATTTATCATCTACAGGAGAATAGTAGGAAACTTCTGTAACCACCACAGAGATTTGAACCAATAAGTAGTAGCCAATTTTAGCCAAATTCTAGATTGTGCAAAGAACGAGATCCTCTCAAGACGCTTTTGTGTTCTGTAATTTTTCTTCAGACAATTTTCGCTCATGAGGATTGACCGTATGCTGTTCAATCTTCTCCCTGTTTCTTCCTTTACTATATCCGAACTTGTGGGAAGATAAAAATCATAAAATCGTTTTAAAACCTTCTTTGGTTTCAAAATTCTTCGGCCTGCCGCAGAAACTTTGCACGCAGCAATAACGTCAAACAAAGCCTGTTTCACTTTGAAATAACCCTTTCGAAATGTGGTCTGCTTCATAGGCATGTACAACATTAACATGCCATGTCCTCCCAGAAATTGGGTTACCTTATTGCTTCCTTTTCTCTCTTGTCAAAAGTATTATTGCACTGAAAATTATTGAAACTTGAAATTACTAACTCTTCCAATTTTGCAATTACCAAACGTTTAAAAAATGCTTTATCACCTATATGGTGCATCAGTTTCCGTTCATGATGACTGACCAGATGCTGACTACTCTTCTTATATTTTTGTTCGTGTCTCACGTAAGAGTTTATTTTTTACAAGAACATGCAAAGGTTCCTAGAATAATTTTTACTTCCGCGAATCACAAAAATGAATATGAATCTGAGGTTGAATAAACTCACCGTTGAATGAACTACAAACTTTGACTTCTATTCCCTCCCGATTTCTAATCAAATATGTGGAATGATATAAAGCACATAATCCTTTCAAAACCTTCATTCGTTCCAAAATTCTATCACCTGCAGCAAACCCTTAGCACGTGGCATTCTCACCAAAGACTACTTTACTTTGAAGCAACCCTTGAGACTTAGAGTATTCTTCACAGCCATGTACAACATTGCCATACATACATTCCTTCCAGAAATCCCTTCTCCTGTTTCTTTCTTTTTCTTCTTGTCAACAAGAGTAATTGCACTGAATATTATCAAATTCTACATATTCAACTCTCCAACTAGCACCACTGTAAAAAGTTTTACAAATGTGCTGTCGATATTATGAATCATGACTTCCTCTCCTATACGGTCCATCATTTTATTCTTGTAAGGATCAACCGTTCTTTTCTTATCCGATTCTTTCTTGTGTTCATATTTGAAAGGTTTTCTCAAAAAACTTTGCAGTTATGTAAAAAAAAAAAAAATTATCTTCTACAGAGAGGTCTTTCTGAGAAATATTGTTATTTTCAATTGAAGATGAAGTGGTATGTGTCTCTGACAAAAATTCTAATCATATATTATTTATGTTTTCTGTTTGCAGAGTGAGGTGTATCGAGAGTAACTCTATTGACGACTGGGTGAGTGGGAACTCTGTAGTCTGTAATGGAGTACCAGGCCTAACTAAGGAGCAACGAGAACTTTGCCACCGAAATCCGGACGTAACAGTGGCAGCTGTAAAAGGTCTCCAAATGGCGATATCTGAATGTCAGCATCAGTTCATGTGGCACAGGTGGAATTGCTCTAGTCTTACTCCGAGCAGTCGAACTCAGCAGAGCAGTGTCCTCTTTCAACGAGGTGAGAACAGTATCTTGTGCAACTAGGGAGTAAAGGAAGCGCACACAATATTTTTGCATTGTGCAGGAATCAATTTGAAGAACCTTTTGAGAGAGTGGATTGCGCAGGAATTGTGATATTTTTAAGACTGTTGATCATTGTTTAGACATTTAAGGAAACCACTTATCTACTAACGGAATAAATAATTTATTTTGGAGCTAAGGGATCATTTAGCAGCACATACGTGGTTTCATTTTTATTGAAAAACAGTCCTCTTCACATTATGAAGAAAAAAAATACATCCAATCCTGATTGCTACTGCTTGATCATAGCAATTAATGTTTATATCAACTCAGAATTTATACCAAAGTCCCCGATTTTGTTTGGTGATTCCTCTGTCCTCTCTAAAATAATTCATAAATGATTTGGCATAACTCCAAATGGAGAAGATTTTAATGCAGGGCAGCCTCTCTAGTTTGGAGGTTCATGGAAGGTTGGTGAGAATCTCCTCAACTGAAAATAGAGTGAGAAGAGGAAATCTCTATAAGGATTTACAGAGGATGGCGTTGTTCTGGAAGGATTTTTCTATATACGGGAATCAGAAGAGGCTGCTTTTAATGCAGATGCTATACGATGAAGTGGCTGTTTATGTTTATGTTCCTTCAACTGATGGTCAAGAGCGAGACAAGAGAACTCGTAAATCCTCCCATTGGGAGTTATACGTCTCTTCTCGTGAAAGGTAGACTGGTGAACGATCAAGGTGCAATAAAAGGAAAAATGAAGCATGGGAAAGAATCGTTACATAAAGTTCCCCTCTCTTGACATTTGTGTTTTAGTCAATGTTTTGACAATATCAGATATTTGATCATTTGCTTAGCCGTGGGCATGACACTTGACTTTTATGAAAAGTTGTATGATAAACTATGTGTGTCCTAGTTCTCCATTTAATGGATGCACATATGCTGAAAGATCCAGCTACTTGGTAGCAAAAGCAGTGCATGAAGTCCTTTTATAAATATCAGCACACCATTGTTCTGTTCCTGAATATAAATTGGATTGCCTTGAGACACTGGCCGTATGACCTAGATTTGGAAAGCTTGCAACTGTCAAATACCTAAACCTTAAATTAATACTTGATGTGGAAACTGATAAACCCCTTTTGCTTTTCCATTAGTGTAATGCTGCTGAATATTTCGTTCGAAATCTTGTCCTTCAAAGTCTTTAACCAAGGTAAATTTTTCTTTGTGGATCATTGCAAACTTCTGCTTGTTCCACATATATTTTCTCTCCCCAGCCTTTATCAATGTGAGCAATCCCAATATCCATTTGATTCAAAACAACAATTTGTTGAGTTGGAGAAGATATTTTAGTAATGGAAAGCTTTGCCCAACCGTAGCAGGTAATATCTTCCAAAAATCTTTCGCATCGGTCTAGGGGTATCATCTTGCAGGCTCATATTGCTTTTATTTTCCTTGACACTTACATTTGATTTAAATTTCCTCTGGGAACTCCATTCTAACTGAATAGTTTACTGGGGTCAGGATGTTTAACTGATATTCATGCGTTCGAGTCTTGATATTTTTCTTCTCATTGTCTTTATATAAAGTCCTCTATTTCTTTCGGTTCAAAACAAATTCTAAGGCCAATTTCCTCTAATGATGATTGGAGAAAGGAAGGAGTTACGAATTTCAACTACTATATTGAACAGTAAAAAATCTTTTCTTGTAGACACATCTCCCCTACTTTCATTAATTTCTATGAGCATTAAAGATACAAATACAATAATTTATGCGTTGATATTTGGAGTAACCTAATTCTCACTCGGTTATGCGACTTTAAGAAATTATTTCCTCCAAGCTTTTGGAACAAATTATACGGTGGGGAATTATTTTCCAAACTTAAATCCGTAAGAAGAAGAGATTGGGAGAGAGAGCTTCAACTCATTCAGATTAGGGAACAGCTGAGTGAATGAGTAACCCTTTTATCAAGAAAAATATGGAAATTTAAGAGAAATGAAACACTACTTTA
Organism: Neuroterus valhalla; assembly: GCA_011762715.2. Classification (NCBI taxonomy): domain Eukaryota; kingdom Metazoa; phylum Arthropoda; class Insecta; order Hymenoptera; family Cynipidae; genus Neuroterus; species Neuroterus valhalla. The sequence continues at coordinate 9,915 of WSXT02245267.1, read as the reverse complement.
TTATGTTTCAGGTTACAAAGAAACGGCCTTTGCTTATGCCATTTCGGCAGCTGGAATAGCTCACAACGTAGCCCGCGCGTGCAGTATGGGACGCCTAATTTCTTGTAGTTGTGATCCATCAAGTTACAGAGGAAAATCTACCGAAGCTAAAAATACTCAGTGGAAATGGGGAGGATGTTCTCATAATCTTGATTATGGAATAGAGTTCTCGAAGCAGTTTTTAGATTCGCGAGAAAAAGCGGGTGACATCCAGTCGACCGTAAATTTACATAATAATCAAGCTGGACGTATAGTAAGTATATTTTTTGCTGAAATCATATATTGTGTATCAAGAGAGTCGTATAAAGCTTTAGAAGATTGTTTGCAAGGGCCTGCGCACAGTGGGCGCTAAGCAGAGTTTTCCGCCCGTAGACTGAGAAAGTGGGCGTGAAAAAGTCATTTTGCGCCCGCCTCGTGTCTGGGCGGAAAAGAGATACTTGAGACACACTTCCATGCATGAGAAGGCATTCTTCTGTCATATCTTTAACCAAAAAGTTCCACTTCCAACTAGCATGCTTTCTAAAACCCGTTATTCCTTCTTTGTAGACTACGCAAGTTAGAGTGAAATTCGTAGATGAAAGAATGAGAGAATTAATGGGAAAGATTGGTCGTATGCCATTTGTTTGAATACGTAAAATTGTTTGACACAAACGTGTGAAATTCACATTGTTCCGCCTTTGCTGAGGTTTCAATTCAGATGCACGTGTTTTTCGTCGGCACTTTTTCCTCATAAATTCACAAAATTATAACTTTTATCTTAACTTGTTCTGGTCAACTTAAAAATGTTCCACAAGATTTTTTTCCCCTTTTTTTCGAGAAACTTTCCCTTGTTTCGAATTATTGCTTTTTTTTGCCTTCAAGATTTTTTTCTTTATGGAACAGTCCTTTGTTAGATTTCTTGTTCGAAACTCCTCTCATTCGGTTCCAAAATCTACTGTTTGATCGTAAAATTGTATTATTTATTGAAAATGCAACTCATTTCTTAAAGACTCATCTCTTTGGGTACAGTATTCAACCCTTGTTTAAAAAATTGATTTCTCCGAGAAAATGCATTTCCCTGGCCGGAATTTTGTCCCTTCCGTTGGAAATTTGACTATTCTCTTCAAAATCGTGTATCTTTTTTGGCTTAAAGGTAATTCTTTGGTCGCGAATTCAATCAATTTGTAATTTGGAGAGAATTAATCTTTTTAGTTGAAAAGCAACTACTTGGTTATACGTTCTTTGGGTCGCTGGAATCGGACCGGAAGTCCATTTTACCCCATCACGTCAGGTTTTTGACATTACCTCAAAAAGTCTTCACGAACACCCTAAAATAAAAAGTAATGCTGGCCTGAGTACCGAATCATATATAATGTTTTTGGGGTCTGACCTTCGAACCCAAAAAGGATTTTCTTTTTCTGTGTCGCTGTGTTTTCTTTTTTCGGAGGAAAGTTATCCTTTCATCCAAAAAATTAGCTTATGCGCTGAGAATTCGCTCATGTGGTTGGATGATGAACCCTTCTTGATTTCTTTTTTTTTTTTTTTTTTTTTTTTTGACGGGAGATTTTCCCACAGATTTTGAAGAATTCTGTTTATATTTAAAAAATGCATCGCTTTGCTTAAAAAATCAACTATTTTGTTCAAAATTTGTTCTCTTTGGTTTAATTCGAACGTCTCCGATTCTGAATTCAAATATTTATTCAATTTTTTTTTTCAAAAAAGAATTTACTATTTGTTTGAAAATTCAACTATTCTCTCCAAAAAGAATCATATTAGATCATCATACCTTCTTGAGAGAATATATTTTTTATTCAGATTGGACTTTTTTGTGAGAAATTAGCCTTCTTAGTGAAAAAATTTATTTTTGTGGTTGAAAATGTAACTGTATATAACTTTAATATGATCTTCTCAAGTTGGAAAATATCTCCCTTGTTGAATTTTGATCTATTTCATAGGCCACTAGTTTGTACACAAGTCTTATATTTTCGTTGAATCTCACTGATTGAAATTCTTTTTTCATTGCTAGAAAGTAATTTTTCTAAGTGATGTGAGTAAACTAAAATTTTTCTAGTTACAAATTCTTCTTTGCATGTCATATATCCAAGAGTCTCTTCAAGAATTCAACTAGTCTATAGGAAATTATATCATTTCGTTTTAAATTGTTCAAAATTCATTTTTGTTATTGCTCGGAAGTCTTCTTGGTTGAAAATAGGCTTTTTGTTAGAAAGTCGTCTTTTCAGGTTATGAATTCACGTAGTTCGTCGAAAAGTCTTATATTTGATTGTGAATGCATCAAGTCTGGTAAATAACATTTCAAGAACTTGATCAAAAATTTATGCAATTTGTTGAAAATCAAGCTTTTTGTTGAGGGCCTATTAAATACACTATTAAGGGGAAAAAACAGGGCGGAAATTCATTTTGCTAGTGTTACAAATAAATTTTTCAAGCTAAACATTGAAAGATTCCATCTCGATTGAAAACTGATCGTTCCTAATTAAAAATTGGTTTATCTAGATGGAAATTCATTTTACTTGAGTCGAAATCAATTTATTTGTTGGGAATTCATTTATCTTATTGGAAGATAAATAGTCATAAAAAAATCGTCTTTCTCTAGTGTTGAATTAAAATTGACTGAAAATTAATGGAGGAGGTGTTTCGGGTTTCGAGTTTGTACAAAACTACAAATTTCTTCGACGTTTTGCGAACTTGCCTTTTCGCATCTTCAGGGCTGACCTGAAGCTGTGGTTTCAGGTTATGTTGTTCCTAAATATGCTATCTACGATGCCTGTGATCGATAAAAGACCCCACTGTAGGGACTGGTCAAACTCGATTGGCCAATCAATCCTCTTCTAGAAACCCTGAAAGGACACAGAGCCAACTTGGATTAGTGTTACACTCACCGTTTGCCTGGGAGCCGGTATCGGGGTTGTGGTCCTCAGGCGATAGCTATTAGAAATCCAGTTGTACCATATTTGGAGCGACGACTGACTAGGCGAAGATAAACACTCAGGATCGTATGTATAGTCTCGTGAATACGTGCGTCGCAAGTCTCCAGGTAAACAACTTGAATACTACGCATTGCGGTACTGCCTTTTCAAGGCTGATGGGCTGTCGTGCTGCGTCGTGCGAGGCTCGAGGGGAGGGACAGAATCACTCAAGCATGAACAGCCAGGAAACCGGTCCTCTGCCGATAGGCGCCCAGGCAAGCGGTGAGTATACAATGGTTGTCTCTATTGATGTGAATAGGATGTTCTGAGATTTCGATTGCTTCTTTATTCCTTCTTGGTAAAATATTGCTCGATTTCGCGACGACGGTTGGTTCGTCAAATAAAATTCCTTGTCCCGTTTTGATGTGATTTTCAGCTTGTGCCGCTTGTGTAGAATTTTTTAGCCTGACTTTAATTTCATGTTCCTCTATACGTAGGCTCACTGCTCTTCCGGTTTTTCTGGTAAAGGCTCTTCCCCAATAGCAAGTGATTTTATATACTCCTGAAGCAATGGAAGGTGCTATTTTATCCTAAGAGTTGTATAGGAGTTGTCCTATTTTTGCAGGTGGTTTGAATATGGTTTGGATGTTGTGTTTTCTAATGATTCTTCCTATCTGTTTTGTGTTATCTTTGTTGTAGGAAAAGATGCTCGTTTGTGTAATCGTTTCGTATTGAGGGTCCTTTGAGGCTTCGCGTTATTTTCGTGGGTTAGCTCTATCTGTCATGGAAAATTCTCTGTGAACAAGGGAGTTGGTCACCGACTGCTGTTAAGATGGTTAGTGGTAGGAGAAGGCATGTAGGTAACTGTTTTTATGAGTGCGATTTCTGTGAACTTCATGTCATAATGTGTTATCATATCTTTTGTAAACAATTACGTACAAGAAAGGCGCGGAATGATTATTTGGGAGTAAGATATGCTATTTTGAGTTGGAATAGGTATGACATCATTATTCTAGATGAAAGGAGCCTCTTCGACTTAATAAAGGCGCTAAATGATCATTTCACATGAGATGGGTGTTTTTTCAATTACGAAGGGCGCTATATGATTATTCCAGACAGGATAGACGTTTTTCAAGTTAAAAACGCGTGAAATCCTTTTTTTTCAAATCGTAAAACACATGAAATATATTTTTAGGGGTGACATGGGCGCTCACTTTCAGTTAGAAGAAGCAAGACAATTTCTATCGCGGACTTGATATTTGGTTATCGATAATGTATTTCGTCCAATCTGTATTCCTGAAAGGAATGTAACAAAACTTGGATTGGACCACCCAGTGGCATCATCAACTGTTTTGCAGCCACCTCTTTGTCCACACGAGTCCTTTCCGTCCTTCGCCTCAACTTGAAAATCTGACTATCAGGCACGTCTGGCGTTCACCTGTTTGCACAAAGCGTTAGATTCGGGAGTTTTTGCCTGTTAAGCGTCAGCGATTGCCTTCAGATTGTAAAAAAGGGATACCTTTTGTACAGATTATACCTTCATGAAGCAAAAAACATAGCATCAAATTTGTTTTATTTATATCTATACACATACAGGTGGTTTTTTCTCATACATATTTGATTAACGACTCACCAAAAGTGAATAAAACATGATTGGTGATAGTTTTTTCTCTGAATTTTGCCATGAATCATGACCACTTGCATCAGTACATTTCCTGGTAAGGAAATGATTACAATGACTCAAATAAGTTTTAAGTTATGAAAATAACTTTTCTTGTTTTGTTAACTATTATTTAATCCGAATCTTTAATTTCATTTTGAGTTTCGAATACTCCAGATTTCTAATTTAACCTAATCGCTTACATTTCAGGCGCTAGCTAACAATATGCAGGTTCGCTGCAAATGCCATGGAATGTCCGGTTCCTGTGAATTGAAAACCTGTTGGAAAGTGGCGCCTGACTTCAGGATAGTAGGAAAAACATTGAAGGATCGATTTCGAAATGCCGTTCTTGTTTCGCAAAGTAATTTGGGTAGCATAACGCCTTTGACAAGGAAAAGAGGATTCCGACGCAGGAGGCCTGCTCGACAAAAGCAACGGAAACATAAAAAGAAACGGAAAGGAAGAGATCAGAGAAGGAAAACACGCGATCTAGCCAAGCAGCTCTTTTACTACCAAAGGTCGCCGAACTTTTGCGAAAAAGATCAAGCAGCTGACATTGCTGGTACGGCAGGTCGTAGGTGTAACAGGACAAGTTCAAGTGGTGATGGATGTGCTTCTTTATGTTGTGGAAGAGGTTACAATGTCTTGAGACAACGCAGAACTGAGAAGTGTCATTGCAAATTTCACTGGTGTTGTTTCGTGCAGTGTCAGAATTGTACAATTGAAGAGTGGATTACAGTTTGCAAGTGAAGTAACGAAAAACTCATGTATAAAGTAGAAAATGCATGCATATCACGTACACTGATAAAATTTTGGTGATTTCATCACACACCTCGAAATCGACCCTAAAGACAGTTGAGAAGGCCCCTCACATGCATTATAATGCACGCATATCATGTACATTGTAGACTGTTGGAAATATTTGTTTTTTTGCAACATTTTATAACACGAAACATAATTTAAAATCACAATCAAGCTATATTTAAGTGGAATCACAAGATTTGTGAGTGAATCTTATAAAATTAGGATGCAAGTATTCTAAAGATGAAAAATCGTGTGCGCCGCCGCCGCTTTGAAATGGTTAGAATATCGAGCGTGAACAGCTTTATACTTATACTTAGTAAAAGAAAGACTTTACTCTAGTATAAGATAAGTTAAGGAAAAAATTAAATTAAATATTAAAAATAATAAATTATAAACTTGTATTTTATTTTCATTGCCACTATCCTTTATTGTACCAAAACAATCTTTAGGGGCAATTGTTCTATGCTATTCTTTTGTGAGGGAAAAGGAAGGTTATTTTTGGTTATTTTCCAGTTCGAAAACTTGTAGGTGCATTTGAAAACATGCACTAATCCTCGCATAGTGTGCACGGAAAAAAATGGATTTTATTGAATGTTGACCTCTCACCAAATCAAGAATATCGTGCTATTGAAAAAAATTGTTTACAAAAATTTGGAATCATATCTTCGAAATGAGACAAAAACAAGTGACACGCGGGAGGAACGAAGAAGTTAAGTTCCTTTCGTTGCTTAACGAACAATAAATATAAACGTTCCTCAAAGAATAATATAAAAGTAATGCGTGTCTTCGAAACTTGCGTGTCACTCGACACATCTACTCTTTTTACTCCCATTACGAAACGATAATAAGATATCAAAAATCGTGGAAATGGTCCGATTTTTGAGATTCAAACTTTCTTGTAAAGCTTATAAAGATAAGATATCAAATGTGCAAAAATTGTTTGAAAATTTTGCGAAATGCAAAAAGCTGCATTTTCGTAAAATGAACAGGTTGTAAACGATGCTCGTAAAAAATTTTAACCGTTGTCATATATCTCTCCTCAGACTCCCAATGCTAGCGAATTGATCAGTCAAAGTATCAAATGTCAATGCTAGTGAGAGAACAATTGGATCAATAACGCTCCTTTTTCATGTCGCATCTACAAGACAATGTTTGCACAATGTCCTACCAGCTTATGTAAATTCATAATATTTTAATAATTATCAGTACAACAAAACTTAAATCGTGAATCGCTTCATATTTACTTCTATTATGGAACGATAATGAAATAGCAAAAGTCGCAAAAGTAGCCGGTTTTTCGCGACTTAAGCTTTATTGTCAAGCTTATAACAATAAAATATCAAATGTGTGGAAATCAGTTGAAAATTTTGCGAAGTGCACGAATTTGCATTTTCGTAAAACCATAGGCCGTAAACGATGCTCGTAAAAATTTTAACCGGTGACGTATATCTTATTCTAGAGTCCCAATGCTACCGCATTGATCAGGCAAGGTATCATATGGCAATGCTAGTGAGAGTATACTAGGATCATTACGCTTCTTTTTCATGTTGCATTTACAAGACAATTTTTGCACAATTTTCTACCAGCTCATGTAACTTTAAAATCCTCAAATAATTATCAGTATAACAAAACTCCATTTGTAAAAATCGGACCATTTTAACTTCTATTACAAAATGATAATGAAATAGCAGAAATTGCAAAAGCAGCCCGATTTTTGCGATTCAAACTTTGTTGTTAGGGTAATGACAAAAAGGTATCAAATATGAGAGTATTGCATGAAGCTATTACCTTAGAAATTGATTCCTCCAGTAACTCTTTAAAATAAAAGAACTCCATTGATGTAAATCTTAGCCCTGGCAAGTACTGAGTCAGTAATAATATTTCACAGAGATTCTTTTATCTAAGAATGAGTTATCAAAAAAAAACATTTTCAACACAATATATTCATGCAAAATTTTTAACTATGAATGAATATTTCCAAACATCAGTTCTGTACGATTATCCGGTTTAGTTATTAATAAAATTTGATATGGGAAATATCACACGATAATACACAATAATATGTATAGCAACGTTTAAAGTTTTGCAAAATAATTTTGAACTATTCACAGTTTGATGAACGCAAATAATAATCAATACGTTTCTGAACAAAACTTTTATTTGCTCTAGAAGTATAAATGGTAATTCATGTACGATGATATGTGTTGATGAATAAATAGTTTGTGGAGTACGATACGTTCTCGGAGTACCAATTCAAGTAAGTTCTTATGCTTTCTCTTGTTTGTTATTAAAAAAATTTACATTGTAAAGAATCAATCATTCATTGGAATCTGATTTTTTCAGAATAGGTTAATAATTGTTCATACTTTGACCTTTTAATTTGCGAAAAATATTCAGTATTTATCTATCCGAGAAACATGCAAAAATGTTAAACCAATTGCATTTACAAAAAAAAGTATCTACGAAATGGAATGTTTTCCTATGTAATTTTTCAATATACTTGAGTATCTCACTAAAATTTTAGAGTGGACCGTCAATAAGTTTTTGAGATATGACAAATAATGCAGGACCGGGTTACTTCGAGCGCGAGCTGCTGCATCGTCTCACCCAGTCTACCACGAGCATGCAAAGTCGAGCAAGTTGACTTACGTTATCGTGGATATTTTCGTGAAGGCTTCCAGTCATCAAAAATTAATGATTAGCTTGCAACAAAAATCATTTATCATTGATTTTTATGTCACGGATTGTGCAGGCTAATCAGTTATCTCCGGTCCATATAGAATTCCTTCAGCCTGCTCGGAACTTTGTGGGCTTATTTTTAGATATGTATTGCAATGATTAGGACTATTTTCAAAAAATGAATTTTTTTGACCCTCTAAACGAGTCTCCCCCCTCAACGGAATTTGCAAAAAACTATAGCTGACTCTAATTCAAACTTGATTGACTGGAAGCATTTGGGAAAACATCCACGAAAACGTAATTCAACGTGCTCGACTTCGCATGCTCGTGGTAGACTGGGTAGGACGATGCAGCAGCTCGCGCTCGAAGTAACCCAATCCTACATTATTTGTCATATCTCAAAAACTTATTGACGGTCCGCTCTAAAATTTTCGTGAGTTACTCTCTAGAGTATATTGCAAAATTTCGTAGGAAAGAATCTCATTTCGGGAATCCTTTTTTTTTGTAAATGTAATTTGTTTACGTTTTGCATGTTCCCTGGATAAATAAATACTGGATATTTTTCGCAAATTACAAAGTCAAAGTATAAAAAATTATAAACTTATTCTGCAAAATTCAGATTCTGATGAATAATTGATTCTTACTTTTGAGCATTTCAAAGAAGTGATCTTCATTAGATTCTGAAAGTTTACATAATGATAATTTGAAGCGAATTGACCCATGTACATTTTTAATTGATGAATTCCCAGTTTGACCTCCCGAAGGTAAGTTTTGAGAGTCGAGAAGGCAAAATATGAGTACAAAAAGACGTCTGGATATGATGAGCATACAAGATACCAGCATGCAGAATATGGGATTTAAGATTAACGTCAATAAACCGAAAATAAGTTCAGAGATTTCCAAACGTGCGAATGAGGATAGAAAGATTATCGGCAGTATATGAGCTATTGCTGCGAGTAGAAATGTAGCAAATTTTGCTAATGCTGGGTTATTCTGTGCTTGCACCCAGAGTGCTACATGTTAGCGAGATCAGGACGAATCAAGAGAAGGATAAGAGTGAACTGAACTTAAACGGCATACAATTCCTGTGAAATAATTGCGGTGAAACGCTCAGGAACGAAGCGATGAATGAGCTCTGAAAGAATATTGAGTAGAAGGAGCATTCTAACGCATCGTCTCACAAGCATGTAACAATGTTAGCAGTTCAATAGGCGCAGTGTGCAGTATGCTACATGCCGGCTTTGTTCGTCAAGTTTAGAATTAATAGGAGAGACTATTTTTATATGCAGCCATCTAGTGAACATATCATATTTTTCGACATGTCGCCATTGAGGTCGATAGAAGCGATCCCTTTATTGTTGATTATCATCAGAGGATTATCCATATTTTGAAAAGTTTGAACATTATTCTGCTTGAATTCTATTCCTTTCAATCTTTTTGTAATTTGTTCTCCAATGAATTTGTTAGATAACTGTTGAAATCAAGAAGTTCTGATAAAATGCTTGAGCATGAAATGTTTTCTGTGATACACTTATTGATAAATCTCCAATGTTTTCCATTATTTCGATATTATGTTGTGATTGGTGGTTGGCGTACAAATTTAGGAGTTTACCTAAATATGTATTTTTACATTCTCATCATTTACGATTGAGAAAGTATTAGAATCGTCTGAAACATCACATCTTGAATTTTCAACGGATCTCCACGTTTCGAGACCCCCTGAAGCCGAAAATCAAGTTTTGGCGATGGAGTCTGTCTGTTGGTCTGTATGTCCGTATGTCCGTCTGTCTGTCCGTGAACACGATAACTCATGAAAAAATGGACGGA
>WSXT02245256.1:0-15373 GCA_011762715.2 Neuroterus valhalla | reverse complement strand
CTCAAACTTGCGAGCGAAGCGAGCCGCGCGCGCAGCGCGCTATGAGAATGTGCCCGCGCAGCGGGCAGATTTTTTTATTTTAGAATTCATCTTCTCGGTTGAAAAATGAACTATTTTTAGAGAAATACGTTTTTTTTTGGTTATCTTGAATTGACTTTTTCAATCGCAAGTAACTGTTCCAATTTTTGTAGAGAAAAATGAAATTTTGTTGTTGAAGATTCGAGTATTTTTTTCAAAATTAATTTTTCTTGCAATGTTCGATCTGTTGCGTTAAAGGATGTTTAGAATGAACGTCATGGATTGGAATAAATGTTTACGTTTCGCCAAAAATATAAATATGTTATTTCTAGTTGACCGGGAAAATTAAAAAAATTGACCGTGAAGAACCGGGAAATGACCGGGAATTTGAAATCGTCCACCGAATTGACACCCTGAATACATTCAGGAATGCCTTCAAATTTTTCAACTTGAATTGTTTGTAACTCTAGAATGTTTGTATATTCAATTACTCATTTAGTTTCTTTTTTATTGTCTGAACCATGAACAGGCAATGTCTGATAACTGGTTCATCCAGTAAAAAATGTTGTACCGTATCACCTACTTTTATCTTATCGTTGTAATACAATAGTCCTCCTTTATGCACTAAATATAAACCAGTGTTATGTATTATACAATTTTCTCCTCTACGGACAAACAACTTTTACAATTGTACCAGTTTTTTTTTGTTTTTTCTCAACAGTTTATACTTTTATGTTTTATAAAAATTCATACATTGAAAACGGTAATACTGCAGTTACAGGTGCTATTTGTGCTACTCTAGTTCTATGGTATTTATTCCTTATTCCGCGAGAAAATCTGTGTGCTGTTATTATGAACACTGTTCCTTGCTTATTCAAATGAATCATCAGTTTTTGGTGAGATTATTTATCATTCTGTATATCTTTTTCTGCTATCATTTTTAATATTTAATGATCCCTTTTAGATTGATTGCATCTAAGCCTCACAGTTCATGTAAAATTATTGAAATATTTCTTCCCCAAACACAATTTCCAGAAAGTGATATGAATTCATTATGAGAATTTGCTAAATTGAGAAATTTCATTGAAAATATCCTCACGTCTTCTTGAATCATAATACAAGCTTCATAAATTGATATACTCATTTTTGAGAATTTCAATCTAGTAACTAGTCTTTCTTTTTCTGTTTCAGGTGAGTAACATTTCATGTAGCAGGAGTTTCATATAAGTACGTTCGCAGTCGTCAGCGTTCATAAAAAAACTACGCTGTATCATCCTCGGAAAGTCATTAAAGTGTACGCTCGTCGGTCCCTCGGGCGCCAAGACCGAGCCATGATACTCTTTGTGGGCATGAAATAAGTACGTAATGCACCAGTTCTTTGCGCTCCTTGCGAATTTGTCGAACTTTTCTGTAAATGCATAAATACTGGTTCTCCACGATTTCACGTGGCGCCATTTGTTGCGCAATTAATTTCATCACTGCGTCTGGTTGTGCCGCTTTAGTCTTGTATTGACCCCCTTGTCGTCGATGACTTGAAAAAAGTGCTTCTCTCACGTCATCCTTCAAGACTTGAAAAGTTTCAGGATTTAACGCTTTATCAAGCATTAATGCAGAGTTATTGTAGATACATGAAAGGTTTTGGTTGAATGATTTCAGACTTGAGCTTTTACAATTTGATTATTATTTCCATATTTTCATTATTATTGTTTTCGAAATTAGGATATGAATTATGTGTAGTTGATATGATGGCCTTCAATTTTTGAGAGAAAGCATGTACGAATGAGAAACTGTTCTTTTCTTTGCAAGAAACGCATTTGGAGGAAAGGAGATTTGGTGTGGGAGTCGGTATACTTTAGTGTGCACCACTTTGGTAGTCGTAACCATTTCTTGAAAATATATGTCCTTTCTATAAATTTTTAAAATTCAAAGTTAGACCACAGTATATCTCAGGACATGTATTCTTAGATGAAGTGCATATTAAAATGAAGCTTAGATCTTCTAGTTTTTAACCATAAAAGGAGGTTTAAGGAATTTAGAGGTATTGATGGAAATAACTATATTTTGTATTTATATTTATATTATATTGCAAAACTCTAGATGTCTGAAGTAACATGTAAAATTAGAAACAAAAGAGGAACTTTGCAGTCTGTCCAGGCGACTTGACTGGGAAACCCGGAAATGACGGGGAATTTAATTAAATAACCGGGAATTTACTTGACTCAACCTAGACTACTAGAAATTCTACCGAAAAATACGAGAAATGACCGCTTTCTCTACATAAATCAAAATAAGATCTTATCATTTGATTTAAAGGATGTAACTCTCCTACAATCTGATTCTCAAAATATTCAAATACATCATGAGAGGAAGAATTTTTATTTTTTTCCATTATAAGAAAAAGGTTTTGCAAATGTGTTGCTCTGTGAGATATTTCTAGCTGACTTCAATTTGAAAATCGAATTGATGGTAGTTTAAATAAACATGAAGAATTATTATCTGAATTAAAAAAAATGTATTTATCACGTTTTACCTGCTTTTCCTCATTCATCTGACTTGGGACAGGGAATTTCAGAGAAAAGTTATAGTTTTTATTTTAGGTCAGGAAGTTTCAAGGAGGAATTATAATTTTACTCGGAACAGGGAATTTTTTACATAGAATGGGAACTGTCCAAACTTATTATAATTCGGATTTAGGAGAGAGGAATGGAATAAAATCGTTCCTGCTATTCAAAATTCGTCACAATTTTCCCTCTTCCTAATTTTAAGTAAAGAAGGTTCTTCAAGCAGTCTTTGTAGTAGAAGCAGTATACCGGAGTAGAAATATTTCTGAATTATGATAGAAAACTTGTTTACATTGTTCATTACAAATTCATCCTTTTTTTTAATAAAAATGCACTACTTGTTTGGAATTTATACTTGTTTTTTGAAACTCTAACTTTCTTGTTAAAGTTGCATTATTTCGAATCAAAATTTACCCCTGGTTGAAATTGTAACTACTTCGGTAAAAATCAATTAATCTTTTTCTGGCGAAAATTCAAGTATTTAGTTGAACATTGATTTTTGAATTTGATAATTAAACTATTTCTTTGAGAATTAATGTACTTCGTAGAAAATTTTCTTTTTTTGTAGAAAAATAATCTTTATGATAAAAAATTTATCTTCTCGCTTAAAGTACATCTATTCATTTGAAGATCCATCATTATATCTGAACATATAAATGTTACATTTTTAGTGAAAAGTTGATCTTTACTAGTTAAAAATTCGCCAATTTGGTGAAAATTTGTCTTTTTGAATTAAAAATTCAATTATCTCGTTGGTGCTTCACATATTTCGTTGAAAAGTTGATTTTTTGGTAGAAAATGATCTTTCCCTTCGGAAGTTGATATTCTTCCTAAGAAATCCTTCTTTGCGGTTAACAGTTCAAGTTATACAACTAAACATTTTTCATTTTAGTCGAACATTAATCAAGTTAAAAACTCTTAGGTTTGGTTTTTAATTAATTTTTTGAGCCAAAAGTGTCACAATTCCATTTTTCTTCGAAAATTTTCATTTTTATCGTCCAAGTTTCAACCATTTTATTGAAAAATTGTATTTTTTGGTTGAAAATTGATTTTTTGTCAAAAATTGAACTATTTTAGTTAAAGGATCATCGTTTCAGTAATAATTAGTCTTTCTGGTTCAAAATTCAACTACTTCAGTTGAATATTTTCAGTTTCATTTGATTTTTCCTCATTTTGGGTAAAAATGTTATAATTTGTACGACATTTAGTTTTATTGTTTGAAGTTAGTTTTTTTTGTCATCAGTAATTTTTTTAACTGACAGTTTGATGTATTCCTGTGGGAAATTCCATAGTGTCAATTGAAAATTCATTTCTTTAGTTAAACATACATTTTTTTAAATTTTACTTCATTCCAAGATTTTCGTTTTAGTATAAAACTCTTTTGCTTGGTCTTAGAAAATGATTCTTTCTATTCGGAAATAATTCTTCATATTTGAAAATTCGCCTTCATGGTTGAAAATTGTAGTGCTTCAGTTTAATATTCATCTTTTTATTTGAATAATCATCTTCTTGATTGAAAAATGAACTATCAGTTGTGAATTCTTTCTTTTTTGTTATCATGAATTGATTTTTCTCAACGGTGATTTTCACTTTTCAAATTTTTGTAAAAAAGTTATTTCTTTTTTTTTTCTTAAATTTTAGTATTCTTTTCAAAATTGAATTATTTTGCAATGTTTGATCTCTGATGTTAAAGTATGCTCAGAATGAACGTCATGAATAAAAATGAATTTTTGCGTTTTGCGACAAATATAAATATTTTTTTTTAGCTGACCGGAAAATTGAAAAACTTGACCGTGAAGAACCGGGAAATAATCGGTAATTTGAAATCGACATCCTGAAGCGTAGATATTCACACGCAATAACCTTTTATTGAAAAATGACCTGCACACTTAAGTGTATCAGACTCCACCTTCAGCATAAATCCTTATAAATTCTTCGACTCGCGATAGTATAACGAGGCCATACCGCACTTCAAAGAAAATTTTTCCCAACTTCTTTATATCAATCTACGTTATGAGTTTTAGTATTTAAAATACTTAAAACTTTGTCAGAAAAATTTTGTGTTTAATCGGGAATATATTTCTCATTTTTTTTAAAGAACATATTTTTTCGACCTTTTATTGTTTTATTTTATCGTTCTAATATTGCACGTTCAAGAATTTTACCGAAGACAAAGTTCTTTTAACAGTCTAACTAACAATATGTTGATAAAAATTGATTCACAAATTGTTTTCAATTACCGAAATTATACATTATAAATATGAATTATGGCCCTGCTAAAAAGTCAACGGCTTTGCCACGCTCTAAAAACAAGTTCTTGTCCGATGATAGAAGTTAAGCAGCATTGGGCTTGGTCAGTACTTGGATCGGTGGTCGCTTGGTTATACCGCATGCTGTTGGCACAAATTATGGCAGGAGACTGTTTCCTCTTCAATAATGACCCTTTACGAATTACTCTTACCCCGTAAGGGATTATGGCTTACAAGGGAACCTTCAGGTGTCACCTTATTTTTGTTTTGGTCGATCGCATTTGAAGAGTTGCGAGCGGATGGACCTTTCAAATTAAAACTCTGTTTTAACTCTTCATTATCTTTCGTTTGGAAAGTTGTGTATTTGGCCACAAATATGGTGCGATTTAGGAGTGAAGTTATGGGGAGTTGTAACACACATAACCTCAAAATACACGTACTTAAACAAAATCTAGAAAAATCAAACTTTTTTCGATTATTTAACAAAAGGAGAGTTGGAGGACGTCCGTTAGTATGTGCTTTTTATTTCCTTCAGTTTTTGAGACTAAATATCTACTATTTTTGGGGAAAACCCGGGGAATCTAGAATCGATAATTTCCTAAGGATCACATGGCCTTAGACTGAATTCAAAATAAAACTCGAAAATTGAACAAAATTGTAAGAAGTAGGTGCAGAGTGGTTGTATTTCTGATTTGCCAAAAAAGGAATGGATTAATCGGTCTGTTGATTTGTAGATCGGTAGATCAGAATCGACAGAACCTGCGAGAGTATCGATCGTACCGTTTTCTTCGATACTTCTTGCGCGAGGTACCTACCAAATATGGAACTGCCTCACCTTGATGGACCAAAGGCATTGCTTACCGTATCGTTTGTGGTTAAATTTCTTTAGCAATCGCATAAGACGGGCTTCTTTAACGGTGCCTTGTGATTATAGGTTAGGAAAGCGTGGGCATATGGAGAAAATATTTGCTACGCTAAATTATTCTTTGGAAAGTAACCGACAAAACCACTGTCATTACTTTCCTCTTTTGTATCTGAGGGAAGAACCACCTTATTTTCTCAATCGTTTACTCTTAACCGCGAAAACGTAAAAGTTGATTGCTAATTTTGAATCTTCACCCTAGCTTTAAAATTCATTTTTAAAGGTTATTTATACAGAAGACTTTCATTTGGGAATTTTTTCAAGACTGCTGTGATCTGTTTTCAGATTCCTTAGTTTTTTTAGTTTTTGAGTAATAGCGTCACTTTCTCGGTTGATGGAAAGAAGAAAATGTGCTAGATGGATGCAAAGCGGAGTTCTGAGCAAGACTATCCCATAAATTGTAAACAAGAGTTTTACTTATACAGAGCTGCCACCCAGTCACTTAAGGCACTTTTAGTCCCTTTTTTATTTCAAGTCATTTTTTAGTCACTCTTCTGAGAAACAGTCACTATAAGTCACTTTCTTCAAGAAATAGTCACAGGGTGGCGACTTGACCGCGATAAAACCGGGAAATGACCAGGCATTCCATTAAAAATCGGGAATTCACTTGGTTTCACGTAGCAATTAAAAATTTTACCGTGAAAATACGAGAAATGACCGCTTCCTTTTTATAGATCAAAAAAGATCTTATCATTTGATCTGAAGGATGTAACGTTTCTTCAGTCTCATTCTGGAAATTTCAAATATATCTATATAATTATTTATGAGAGAAAGAAATTTAAATTCTTCCATTCTAAGGAAAACCTTTTGCAAATTATTGCTTTCTGCGATTTATTAAGCTGACTGAAATTTGATAATTGAATTGATGATGGCCCAAACATACAAAAAGACTTCTCTTCTCAAATTTTTCAAAAAAATGAATTTATGACGTTTTACTTGCTTTCTCTTTATTTATTTGACTCAGTGTGGGTTTTTATTTTAAGACAACAAGGACTTTCGGTAAAGAAATGTAAAGTCACTTGGAGCACGAAATTTTTTACATTGAACGGGAACTTTCTAAAATATTTATAATTTGGATTTAGAAGAGAGATATTTGAAAAGATCACTCTTCCAATTTCAGATTCGGCACATTTTGAAAGTCCGCTCTTCCTAATTTTAAATGAAGAAAATAATTCAAGCAGTTTATTAAGTAGAAGTAATATTTCGAATAAGAAATATTTCTGAATTGTGATAGAAAAATTGTATGCATTGTTCTTCGCGGATTTATCCTTTTTTAGTTAAAAATCAACTACTTGGTTAAAAGTTGAACTCTTTTGTTGAAAATTGGATTGGTTTGTTGAAGGTGTAGTATTTTGATTTGAACTTCACCTCTGGTTAAAAACGTACATACTCTGTTAAAAAGCAATTTATCTTTTTGAGTAAAGATTCAAGTATTTAGTTGAACATTCATTTTTAAATTGAAAAATTAAAGGATTTCTTGACGAATTTACGTATTTTGTGGAAAACCCGCCTTTCTTATATAATATTAATCCTTATGGTTAAAAGTTGATCTTTTTTGCATAAGATACATCTTTTCTAGTTGAAGATTCTTCATTCTACCTAAAAATTCACCAGTTTGGTTGACAATTAATTTCTCTCCCTGAAAATTGTACTGTTTTATTTTTAGTGAAAAACTGATCTATGGTTCAAAATTCAACCATTTGTATTGAGATTTGTTCTTGGGAATTGAAAATTGAATCATTTCGTTAAAAAATCGATTTTTGGGTAGAAAATTTTCTTTTTGTTCGGAATTCAATTTTCTTGTTTCAAAATTCTTTTTCACGGTTCACCATTCAAGTTATACAGTTGAATTTTTTGGATTTAAGTTGAAAATTCATATAGTTCAAAACTCTTATGTTTGTTTGACGAATGATTTTTCAATCCCAAAATGTTACAATTCAATCATTTTTTCAATAGTTTAAAATTCAAGAATTCAACTATTCTAGTTGAAGTTTCATCCTGTCAGTTGAAAATTCGTGTTTCTGGTTCAAAACTCAACTACTGCAGTGGAACATTTACGATTTTGTTTGAATATTCCTCATTTTGTTTCGAAACATAACAGTTTTTTAAAAAGTATATATACATATTTTAAATAAGAAATTTGAGTATTGAAGTTTTTGTTGGCAATTCTTTTTTTCTCATTAAAAGTTAAGTACTTTCTCTGTTCGAAATTCAACTATTCTGTTGAAAAATTTTTTTTTTGGTACAGAATTGATCTTCCAATATAAAAATTAATCTTTTTGTTTAAATAATCACCTTCATGGCTAAAAATTGAAGTGCTCCAGTCAAATATTTATCATTTTAGTTGAAAATTCATCTTCTTGGTTTGAAATGTAACTGTTCCACTGAAAGATTCAAAATGCTATTTTAAAATTCATCCCTTTTTTTTTAAACATAAACTATTTGCTTTGAAATCCATCTTTTTTTGATATCTTAATATAATTTTGTCTGAACGCCAAGTTAAACCGTTCCAATACTTAGAAGAAATAAGATATTTTTTTGTGGAAGATTTGATTTTTTTTCCAAAATCATTTTATTTTGCAATTTTTGATCTGCTGTGTTCAACGATGTTCAGAATGAACGTCATAAACTATAATAAATGTTCGCGTTCTGCGACAAATATGAATATTTTACTTTTATTCGACCGGGAAAATCGAAAAACTCGACCGTGAAATACCGGGAAATTATGACCGGGAATTTGGAAATCGTCCGCTAAATCGCAACTCCGAGTCACCATAAGTCACTTTTTTACAGTTAAAAGTCATTTAAGAGTTTTTGCACGTTTCGGACTCCAGCTCATAATTACTGATAAGTGAACTAGCCTTTTCATCGACTTTGAAATTCTATTTAATATTGAAGTTTTAGTTACTTTAGTTCGCGATTTTCCTGTTTTCTTGTTCCTTTCTTAAATCATCGTGGAATACAAATACGGCATTTGTGTTGATAGTTCGTTTAGCCTTTCATACACTGAATTAAAATTCTTCAATGTCTTGTGAAATAAATTCTGGAAATTGGGACCATGTTGTCGACCCCCAAATGCAGGATTAGAATTTCATCTAATCTTGTCAATACAAGCCGCTCAAACATTTGTGTAATTAAATCGGAATTTTGAAGGTGATAAGTGTTTCTATAAACATAACTGCCACTTTTTTGTTTTGGAAAAGGAACTTTTTGTCCCTCTTCTGCTCAAAGTTAGTCACTTTTTGTCACTTCTTAGCTCAACTTAGTCACTTTTGTCACTTTTTTAAGGTACATTAGTCTGTGGCAGTCCCCTGCTCATAGATGAAGGGTTCCTCATTTTGAGTCGGATTTTGCCCCTAATTGAGACGCAACATTTTTTAGACAAAAATACTCGAATGGGATTGTTAAACAAAAAAAACTTACCCGAAATTGCCCCGGCAGAGGCCGCAGTAAGACCCGAAAAATAGGAGACGCATCAAAAGTAAGTCTAGCTTTTTCTCCGTAACCTCAATAAAAACAATCCTTTAGAGTTTTGGTGTACGTGATTCGTGTATTGCAAAAGAAAAAAACATGGGCGCAGTTTTTGCATAACCTATCAAAAATGTAGATTTTTCTATATTTTTTCGACTTTTTCAAAAAATATAATATCTAATCTACTGATATTAAGTAATACAAAAAATACATTTCTCGTACGAAACAAGTTCCAATAATTATTTATCTCTCGATGGGAAATGGTGGTCAACTCATGACTAGATTGCGTAATAGCAGTTTATTTTGTATATGAAGGGAGATCCTCTTGGGTCTATATATTTTGTGAGATGCCGCGTGGGTGGAATAGGGGATAATTGAATTCGTCGTAATTGCGTGGGCATGTATAATATGGCTTAAGGTAAAGGGTAGGGCAGGTACAAACTTTGGCTGAGGTGTAACGAAAGCCGCTCATTAAAATAATCTCTGAATCAAATTTTACAAGCAACAAAAAAATATATATCCTGGCACTTAAGCCGCTAGAACTAAATTTATCTGTCACCCAGATGAGAAACGGAAAACTTTCCTATTTTCATATAAGAGAAAGACTGAAATATGTCTCTATCATGTCATGACAAATGAAGAAATTTCCATTATTAAGATCTCGTAGATACTGAAGAAACCTAATTTAGAAATTCAATTTACTGGGATTCATGATTAAGTTAAAGAAGAATGAGAATAAAAGTAGACATGTTTGGAGTTTTAAGAAAAATTGTGTACATTTTTGAATATCATGGCGATGACTCGACATTGTGGAGTGGTCTGGTGCGATAATAATTTGTGGAATACCATATTGCAGTAATGATCCTTTGTTATGAGAATATTACTATTCATCCAGGTGAGAACGTCAAATCCTTGAATGGACCCCTGAGACTATATTCAGCGATCATATTGTCCCATGGTGGTGTTGGGTTATAACAATCGAAAATCCAGTATTATCAGTGATTATCATGTTCATGAAAATAAGAAAGGTTAATATTTTGAAGATTTGGGATGAAAAATTTTTCTTGAACATTAAAGGTTTTGTTGAATTAAAATCAAACTGCGGAATGCAATAAAGTGGTTCTTCCATGACTTCATAATAGGTCCCGTAACAATAAGGTCCTCATGGTTTAGTTAAAACGTTTGGTTATAATTTAATACGGTAATAAACAAAAAGGAACAAAAATATATACACTTTACTTTTTTCTTCATTATTTTTCTCACTTTTCTTTTTGCATAAAAAGTGAAGATCCAGGCATTACCTGTGGAAACTTTGAACGTTTGCTTATCTAGTGGAAAATAAGCAGTGAATAAGCCCATAGATATTCGAGCACTTCGTTTATCCATTTAATCCTGCCATTGTGCAGAGAAATGCCCGTACGTGTTCCCAGAAGACTTCAGTATATATGAGAACCAACGCCTCTAATCCGGTGCTATTGAAATGATTCTATAAACGGATAAGTGAGATTATACCCGATCGTTTTTAGATCAAACGATTCTCTTCTAGAACGCGCGTATGGCCGATTACGTTATCGCTAATTTCCAGTTTCAGGTCCGACATTCTGATAGAGCTGATAATAAAATCCATTAAAAAGAACAATTGTTCAATAGCAGGGTGGCGACTTGTCCGGGGATATTATTAACCGGGAAATGACCGGGAATCTAATTTAAAAACCGAAAATTGATTTAACTCATCCTAGACTATCAAAAATTGTACCGAAAAAATACGAGAAATGACAGCTTTCTTTTTATGAATCAAAAAGAGATCTTATCATTTGATTTGAAAAATGTAAAATTCCTTTAATCTTATTCTCAAAATGCTTGAATATATCTGTACGTCATTAAAGGAAGAAGTTTTATTTCTTTCTATTATAAGAAAAACGTTTTGCAAATTTTTTGCTGTGTGAGATTTATTTATCTGACTCAAATTTGATAATCGAATTGATGATAGCCCAAACATACAGGAAAAATTATTATCAGAATTTTTTCAAAAAAAATGTATTGATCACGTTTTATTTGCTTTTCCTCATTTATCTGACTTGGGACAGGGAATTTCAGAAAATATTTATAGTTTTTATTTTAGGGCAGGGAGTTTCATTGAAGAAGTATACTTCCACTTGGAACAGGGAATTTTCCACGCGGAACAACTTTTTGAACTATAGTTCAAAAAGTTGTTACGAATTATAATTATAATTATAATTCGGATTCAAAAGAGAGGAATCTTAAAAATCATTCCTTCAATTCAAAAGTCGTCACAATTTTAAAGTTCCTTCTTTCTAATTTTAAATGATCGAAAGCTTGTGTATATTGTTCATTGCAAATTCATCCTTTTTAAGTCAAAAAATCAACTACTTGTTTGAAATTTAAACTTGTTCGTCGAAATTCAAATTTCATTTCTAAAGTTGCGTTATATCGATACAAAATTCACCTCTGGTTGAAATTGTAGCTCCTTTCTTTTAAATCAATTCATATTCAAGTATTTAGTTGAACGTTGATTTTTTAATTTGGAAATCAAATTATTTCTTTGAGAATGTACTTCGAAAAAATTCATGTTTTTTTTTTGCTTGAAATACATCTATCCATTTGAAGATTTGAAGCTCTAAATTAAACATATTGGTGGAAATCTCTCTCTTTAAATTAAATTCCAAGGATTTTGTTGAAACTTCTCATATTTTGTTGAAAAATCTATATTTTGTCGAAAGTTATCTTTTTCTTTATAAGTTAATATTCTGCTTCAAGAATTCTTCTTCATGGTTAATAAATCAAGTTGAACAGTCAAACATTCTACAATGTTACTATTTCTTTTTTGTTTGGAAATCTTTATTTTTATGTTTCGAATTTCCACCATTCTGTTGAAAAATGGTATTTTTTGGTTGAAAATGGTATTTTGTGGTTAAAAATTAATTTTTTATCAAAAATTGAACTATACTAGTTAAATGTTCATCATTTCAGTTAAAAATTCGCCGTTCTTGTCTAAAATTCAACTGCTTCAGTTAAACATTTACTATTCTATTTTATTCTTCATCATTTTGCCTATAAATATAATAATTTGTTTGACGGTTAGTTTTTTCGGTTTGTTCAGTTAAAAATCTATTTGTTTAGTTAAACATCCATTCTTTTTCAATTTAAAATTCGAGTAATCGAATGTTCGTTTAATAATCTTTTTCAGTGAAAGTTGATTTATCTGTGTGGAAACTCAACTCTTTCGGTTGACGATTCTTCTTTTAGTATAAAACACTTATACTTTGGGTTTTAAACTAAAAATGTAACTGTTCCAATTTCAGTTGAAAATAATGGTTTTTCGACTTTGGAATTCGACTATTTTGTTAAAACATTATATTTTTACTTAGAAAATGATTCTTTCTATTTCGAAATTATTCTTTTGTTTGATTATTCACGTTCATAGCTAGAAATTGAAGTGCTGCAGTTAAATATTTATCTTTTTAGTTGAAAATTCATCTTCTTGTTTTGAAATTTAACTGTTCTAATCGAAAATTCATAATGTTATTTGCAAATTCATCACATTAGTTGAAAAATGAGCTATTTTGTTGGAAACCTGTTTTTTTTTTGTCGTAAAATGTTGTTGAAAATTAGAGTATTCTTCTCAAAATCGATTTATTTTGCAATGTTTGATCTGTTGTGTTAGAGGATGTTTAGAATGAGCGTCATGAATAAAAATAAATGTTTGCGTTTTGCGAGCAATATAAATATGTTACTTCTAGTTGACCCGGAAAATTGAAAAACTTGACCGTAAAGAACCGGGAAATGACCAGGAGTTTGAAACCATCCGCCGAATCGCCACCCTGAATAGGTTTGCCGTAAACAATAGCAAAGACGTTAAATTGAAAGAAATGAAGATGCTCTTATGAATTTTGGTTCCTTTCAGAGAAAAAATGATGTACTAATTTCACCTAACAGCAACAATACTTGATACTTCCGCATTGGCCTTTCGGATTCCAAAGCTTACTTATTTGCGACTTCACTAAAAAACATTTAAAAATTCAACGGTTGGATTGGATTCAGAAAAGAATAATTCCTTGTTGGTGTTTTGCGCAATAATATGATTTGTGTACTTTATGCATTTGAGTCGTTCTTTACGTGTTGAAAATCATATTTTTAAGTAAAATACACACTGAGATTAATTTTTTCAAAAATCATATTTCTCCGTGGATTTTCAGGTAACATTTTAATACAAAACATAATTTTTTCCCCAAAAGGAACAAATATTTTTTGAAGCACCTTCAATTCGTAAATTTTCATTTTTATGATCACCTTGTTATATAACTATACAAATTTATACATGATTTTACTATGTAAATTATATATTTATTCATCTCATGAAAATAATAAAAAATGGTATGAAAATTGGATGGGAGGTAGATATGCGTTGCGGCTTTCAATGCCGAAACTGCTTTACGAAACGTGTAATTGCATTTTGAGTGTCCATCGATTGGGAATACAGGGAATTCAAGAAGATGCAATGCGTTAATGCAAAGCGAATCCCATGGAATGTCGGAAACTTTGAAACTCTGACATAACCTACACTATAGCCGTAAAAGGTTGCAGGTTCTGTTGTGCAGAGTACCTATATGAGAAGTTCTGGCAGGTTTCTTGCTGAAGCTCATTGTGCCGTACAAAGTGTCAAGCTCGAAATACTCGACATTGTTTGAATATTTCTTCCCTTCAGGAGCATTATTTCTGAAAATATGTAGTTCTTCATGCGATTCATGGACTTTCATGTGAAATTCCGCAGAGAAACTTGGGTACAATTTTATCCATGCAAGTTTATATACGTATACATTTTAAGAGAGAAGTTTGAAGGTTTCCTTTTCATATACTTGAGTGTCTGCGAAAATTTCACTTAAATTCATTTAATATTTTTTCGACGTTTAAGATTCTCATAAATTAATGACTTCTTTGACTCTTATCGATAGGTTTTAACCATGTTCATTTAACACTATGAAAAACACCTAATGTCATTATCGCCAATTTTGAAGGAGCACAACATTATATGCTATACAAACTTTGCGGTTTTTGAATAGTTAGTTAGGAAAGTTAGGTGGCAAAAAAATTCCAGCATTGTGTTTCTATAATTGGAAAGGTAATAGCATTAATTCCGCGCAAGGGGAATTCCACGAGCAATCTCTATTACCAGTGAATTTTAAATCTATGAACAGAAAACTGTTGAAAGGGCCGGGAATTTCCATATTCATGAAAAATGAATGGATGTAGACAATTCATCGAGTTCTAAGTTTTATGAGTTTTCTCTCATCTTCACTATGTTTTTTTCCTTGAATGAAAAAATTTCCTCGTTAATTCTAGGGTGGAAAAATCAGAAATCTGACAGTATCCAACTGTCAGAGCAATTAGAGAAAAAGTAATTAATACTTCACCCTCGAGTAACGAGTCCCCAAGGATTTCTCTGGTTCTCGTTGTAAAAGTGACCTAGATTCATTGTCAATTTGATCAAAACGGATGTGGTTCGTTCTCTTAGACATATTTCGAAGATTAAAAAACATCTAGAATGTTTTTATTGATTTAGAACTAAATTATGAACGTATCAAATCAAATAAAATAGAAATTGTCGCACTCAGATTTAGAACCTCTCAGTTGGTACATGGCTTCATATGTATAGACATATCACTACTTGATAAAACTGTAAGGTCACGAGCATTTCACAAATTTACGAAAAAGCCGGGAAATGACCGGGAGTTTAATTAAAAACCATGAATCTACTTGACTCAACTTAGGCTATTCAAAATTCTACCAAAAAGACACGAAAAATGACAGCTTTCTTTTTATGAATAAGAAAGGAGATCTTATCATGTGTTTGGGAAAATGTTACGTTCCTTTAATCTGATTCTCAAAATATTTAAATATATCTAAACGCCATGAGAGGAAGAATTTTTTCTCCATTATAAGAAAACCTATTTGCAAATTTGTTGTTCTGTGAAATTTTTTTGGTTGACTCAAATTTAATAATTGAATTGATGATAGGGAATTTCAGAAAATAATTATACAGTGAACTTCCACTTGAGTTGACCGCGCGAAAACGTAAACATTCAGTTAAGTTGACTCAAGGTGGGGAGTCACGAGTCCCCACCATCAAGGAT